>BHFT01078428.1:0-18437 GCA_004320025.1 Laticauda laticaudata
TAACAACGGACGGAACATTTTGCTCATCCGCTGTGTCCTTTTTGCATCCGTTGGCCAGTGTGACATGGGCTTTAGGTAAATATTGTGCTTCTGGTTGTTTTTCATTGACAATTTTGCAACGTAATAGTGAAATACACTATAGTTAAGGCTGAAGGTTTGAAGAGATTTTCTGAATTGACCCTTTATATATAATGGGATTGCAACCAAAGTTTCTATAGTTGTGTTCTTCACAACATAAAGACACTTTTCAGGGAAAAATTAACTTGGTGGGGTGCTGAGAGTGTTCTGTTTTACTCTCCATGCTGTTTGTCATATACATTTTGGGTTTTCTGGAGTATGATGATTTGGTACAGTTCTATATAGCTATTTATCAAAACAAAAAAGCTATTTTCAGAAACCATTAACAGTAATAGGATGTGGAATCATATTCTTTGCTTGATAGTGGGGGTATGTTAAAGTTTTCACTGTTTCATAACAGGAAAGAAGAAGCATTTTGAAAAAATTATAAAAAAAAGCTATCCAGGTTTCAGCAGTAGCCTTTTATGATCACATGTATAAGATTTATTCTCATTGTTTGCTTTTTCTTCCAGGTAAATAGTGATACTGTGAAAGATAATAATCCAGCTGAAACTGAGGCTCAGGTTGTTCATATATTCTGGCCTGGAACAGAGAAGGAACAATCAAAGAAGCAGGTATATAATCTTAACATTAATTCACCTTATTCAATCCTATCATGACTTTGATCAGGAACCTAATTATGTACCTCATTGCTGATCCCTGAGTAATGATTAGAATTATTGTTTCTATCCATCGGTAGCAGCACTAGGCGGCCTGACCTGATCCCAGATGTTACCAAAATCCACATAGGTCAATTTGAATAGGCTGTCAATTTGAATTCCAAGGCTGGATTGTGAAAATTTAATATAGATCTATAAAAATGGCAGTGACAAACTTTTTGTAACTGTGCCTGTGTGCAATTGCTAGGAGTAGATTTGTGGGTTTCTTTATTTAATTGTGGTCAAATTACTAGCCACCAGAAAGAAGTCTAACTGAAGAGATCTATTTGGTGAACTTCTCCAATAAATTCAAATGATACCATATAACCTTGTAATATGTAACTATCGATGAAACTCCCTAATTATGAAACACTAAAAAGAGCAAGGACTAGAAAGTTTTTCTTAAACGGTAAGGTAACACGGAGGTAGCTAATGTCCCAATTCATGCATTTGTGTGTGCAGATATGTGAAAAACAAATCAAACAATGTCAAAAGATAAGTTATATTTTTTGAAAATAGGCCAGATTTAACTTCCAGATTTTCTGTCTCATATGTGGAATGCCCAGGTTCCTTGGTTGTAGGGAAAATGAGATAAAATTTTACATTTTTGTATTAATAAAGCTAGAGATAAATTGTATGCACTATGTGCTGAGTTTAATTATACATTTGAGAAACCTTGCAAAAATTTAAAAACGTAGTTCCTGCCCACTGACTTGCAATCTAGTAGGATTCAGATGAGATTCGAAAGAACAGAAAAAGATACTGGTTCACCATGTATTAATTCTTCATCTAATTATTTCATGAGAATATACTCTAAATGCAACCATTGAGAACACTAATAATAGGTGGTCCAGGTTAAATCACTTGTATGGGCCATGCTGTATTTATTGGCCTTTGCTATGGTCAGGAAGAATAGAGTAAAAATGTCCTCGGTGGTGCGTGGAATAGTACGATCCAGCATTGGGATCCAACTGAAACTCTTCTTTTTCTGTAGCACCAAAGCCAGTATCTGAGATATCGGCGCCTCTTCATGGATATTGAAAGAGAGCAAGTAAAGGAGCAGCAAAGACAGAAGGAGTGGCAGAGGAAAATGGACAAGTACACATTCAGTAGATTACCATTCTTTTTTGCCTAGACTCTCTTGAATATACAAATGATTACTAACATGCTTCTTGCGTAAGTAGGTAATAGATGGAGGGATTCTGATTTTAATTAAAGTTCTCAATTTAATAGAAATGTTATTTGAGAATATTTTCTCTTGCAGTCAGTATTTCCAATCCAGCAGTCTTAGTACTTTTTTCTTAGTACATTTGGGAAGATAAAATGAATTGGTTCAATTTGTGCTATGAAAGTAAAGATAACATTGCTCTATACTTTTGAAAGAAAAAAAGGTTAATGGTATGATAGCCACTTATTTTTGGTTTCTAAAAATGTCTCTATGGAGCTCAAAAATAAAGATGAGACTGGTATTTTAATGTTCAGCATATCAGCTTCTCACTTCATTAATTTTAGTGGCCAGGAGAGTATCAGAAATAACTGACAGCTGGCAACACAGCTGTACTAACCTATAGCTTTCCCTTTCCTGTCATAGTTATGAGGCCTTGGTGCAATAGTATCTCACTTGAACTACAGTGAAATGAAGTTAAAAAAATGTGTCAAGCTATGGCCATTGTCATTTTTAAAAGCTCCAGAGGAAATTTCTTTTATTGGATATATTTTTAAAAATAAAGTGGTAAAAGAATCTTAGGTCACCTGGGCAAGTTGTACATTAAAGCAGATATTCACTTTCTCATAACATCTGAAGAATCTTCTCTTATGATAAATTCCTACTTGGCAGAGCCTTTTTATACAGGAGAGAATGCCATCTTTTATTGTAAGTATTTGGTTAAATTACCCTTGCTCCCATAGCTTTTTACTAGTGAAAACTTTACAATGATGCAGTAAAGTCTGGACAAATATTGAGTTTTAAAGAGATTGCCCAAGGGTGAAAAACAACAGAGTTAAATAGCTACGTTTTCTTAAGCAGCGTGGTTTTCTAAAACAAATATTTTTCCTTTTAAATTCTTGTGTTTTTCCATTGATTTGAAGAGCTTTTCATTTAGTAAGCTGGCAGCAGCTACGCAATTACCCTCTGATAGTTTGGGCTGAAGGTCGATTTCATCCACCATTCTGTTTTCATGCAATGAACTAACGTCCTCTAGGAAGTCTAGTTATGGCATAAACGCAACAGCTTGTTTGTCCCCTGTTGACTAATATTTGGAAATCTCTTTCTTCTGAATATGGCTATTTCCATTAATGGTGTGACTAAAGACTGTTGTGAGGGACTGAATTTGACTGAATTTTCATGATTTTACAATGAAAGCTCTATGTTGTACCATTTCTGCACAAGTACCGGTGGTCTTTGATGTACAACCATAAAGGAACCAAGAATTTATGTTGCTAAATGAGAAATTTATTAAGTGAGTTTTGCCCCCTTTTATGGCTTTTCTTGCCACATTTGTTAAATGAATTACTGTAGCCCTTAACCTGGTTGTTAAATTAATCTGGCTTCCCTCTTAACTTTGCTTGTCAGAAGATCTCAAAAGTTGATCACATGACCCGCAGACATTGCAATCTTAATACTGTTATTAAATTTTTGCAAGGTTTCTCAAACGTATCATTAAATTCAGCACATAGTATATACAATTTATCTCTAGCTTTTTTAATACAAAAATGTAAAATTTTATCTCATTTTCCCAAGGTACCTGGGCATTCCACATATGAGACAGAAAATCTGGAAGTTAAATCTGGCCTATTTTTAAAAATAAAACTTATCTATTGACATTGTTTGATTTGGTTTTCACATATCTTCACACAAATGCATGAATTGGGACATAAGCTATCTCTGTGTTACCTTACTGTTCAAGAAAAACTTTCTAGTCCTTGCTCTTTTTAGCATTCCATAATTAGTGAGTTTCATCGATAGTTACATATTACAAGGTTATATGGTATCGTTATAAATATGAACCAGTTGACAAGTGTTTGAATATAAATGTGACTTTGGGGATGCTACAATGGTCATAAGTGTGAAAAATGGTCATAAGTCACTGTTTCCAGTGCCATTGTAACTTTGAACAGTCACTAAATGAACTGTTGTAAATTGCAGACTACCTGTACACAGAACTCTCTAGCTGAAACACTCTGTCAATATTTTCGTTACAAGCCTAATTTTTCTTCAGTTTTCTTTTGCACTGTCCCCTAACTCCTCTTATACTAGCTATTGTTTGGAGATTTTTTTTTTTTTAATGTACAGTTGGTTAGAAACCAAACATTTGCAGGTAAAGGGGAAAAAAGTTGTAATGTGGAATACAAAGTCAAGTATACCATGCAGAAACATGCTAAACAAGATGCAAAACTGATCGCTATGTTTTCAGACTGCTGAAACTAAAGCAACAATAATATGCCTTTAACCAGATTTTATAATCTTCTCTTTATCTCATATAGAAATTTCATAACAAAACAGAATGGACAGCTGTGTTCCTCTGACATTTCGTTCTGTACTCCAATAACTAATTTAGAATGATTGAAAATTTTGTCTGCCACAGAATTAGGAAAGAAAAGGAGTATCAGCGCCGTGCAGAAGAACAGCGGATACAGGAGGAACAACGAGCAAAGGAGAAAAGGACACAGGAGAGGGCTTCACACAAAAATGCTAACCCCAGGGGGAAAACCTGTGAAAAACTGCAACAACTGAAACTGGAAGATCCAGAAGAAAAGAAAAAACTAGTACAAAAAAATAAAGAATATTCTAGGTGAGTTAAAGTTTGGAGTCCAATAAACATGCCTTTACAAGCACTGCCAGACCAGAACAAACAATCACCTGGTCTCATCTCCTGACAAAGCCTAAAGACCAAGGTCCTTCTTAGCCTCTAGTTGGGAGATAACTGATGGGGAGCACCACCAGTACAACCAAAGGCAGCTCAAGTTCTCCAGGTGTTGAGTACAGGTAGACCTCAACTTACGACCACAATTGAGCCCAAATTTCTGTCATTGAGTTTTGCCCCATTTTACAACATTAGGTGCCATGGTTAAGTGAATCATTGTCATTGATAAATTAATACAGTTAAGTGAAACTGATTTCCCCATTGACTTTGCTTGTCAGAAAGCTGCAAATGGGTGATCACATGACCCATGGCCACTGCAATCGTCAGTTGCCAAGCATCTGAATTTTGATCACATTCCATGGGAATGCACAATGGTCATAAGTGTGAAAAACAATCATAAATCACTTTTTTCAGTGCCGTTGTAACTTCAAAAGTCACTGAACAAACTTGTAAGCCAAGGACTACTCATATTTCTAAGAGTTATATCAAATTGCTAAACCAGCAAACATAATCAGTATCTGGTCAATACTTGCAAGATGCTTCCAACCAAACTTTTGATGTGGTTATCCTGCTCCAGGATATCACAGTAAGTTGGTGATAGTTGTAGGACTGACAATTGTAGGAATGGTCCCATTGGTCAGGCACAGCAGCAGCATGTGATTATGGGCAGGCAGAATGACAAGAGGTCACCTGAGGCCCCACATCCACTGTAGAACATGAATAGAAGTAGTACTTGGAGAAATTGAGCCCATCAATTTAGTTGCAGCTCTCTTTTGTGGGCATCTGGATGATTAGAAGTGTGGAAGCTATCAATAAAAGAGAGGACATGTACAGGCTTGTGCCTAATTATGGATGACCTTCTCAAATTTTTCCAAGCATTTTAGATATGCAGTATACCCTGGTTTAAAAAATTACAGCAGGGGAGAGGGAATGTGTTATTTCTGAATGCCTATTACATTGCATATAACATCAGATGAAAATACAATAAGAATATCATCTTCCTGAACTATTAAATCCGCACTTCATTATATTGCTGGTTCTTATCTGAGATTTGTATTTTGAATTTACTATAGTTATATTAGGTTTCCGTACCTTTTCTGTAACTGTGATTGAAGATGTCCTATGTAATGATGTAGATAATTTTTTTTAAAAAAAAGCAAAACTAAATTATCTAATGTGACAATGAATTACTTTAATTGTAATCATTAAACATTTCAGGGGCTTATGTTAATTTGCACACGGATTGAAAACAACACTTTATGAATCTTGCAATTTTGATTTTAATCCATAAAAGCTTATGTCCCAGTAAACCTAAGTGACCTGATAGCTCCTTGTTTGGTTTTTTTCTTTGTTGCAGGATAGTTGAAATATGTTGAGCAGATTCAGCCAGGAAATTTGGTTCTAGCACTAAGGCTTTGAAATTGTTGTTGAACAGGAAAAAAAATGTGTTTTGCAGATATGTGGAAGCATTACGAGCCCAGATGCGAGAGAAGATCGACATGTATAATATACATTTGCCTCCGTTGTGCTTTTGTGGGTCAGGTTTCTGGGACACTCATCCCGATAGCTGTGCCAACAACTGTATGTTCTACAAAAACCACAAAGGTATCACATCTGGAAGCCCCCTTTGCTTCATTATTCTCAGTACCAGCCCTCTAATTTGGATTTGATTCAGTGTATTTTAAAACAACTGGTGAAATAGAGAAGGCAACTCAGTGATATCACTGTCTGTGGCAGATGTGCAAAGTGACATTGAGTGAGATATTTCTAATCTGCCATAACTCTGGGAATGTATTGTGTTTTTTTTAAACAAGTTTTATTCAGTTTTCCATATTTTAACGTCTCTTTTTAGTGAACAGCATGAGTACAGGTCTCACATATACATACAAATATGACCATGGTTACATATTCAATTTTTATATCCAATTCCTTATCTTAACAGTGGCCTTTTATACATTTTTTCATTATTAATTGTATCATTCCAATATTTATCTCAATTTTTAATTCACTTATGATAACTTCATAATCATATTATACTTTTAGTACTTTTAACTGTCACATTTGTATATTTCATCTTAAATTCTAATTTAAAAAAACCCACTTCTTCTGCAAATTGGTTCCCCCCAAAATCTCAATAAAGTGCGCCACCCTCTAAGTTATAAATTCATTTATTTTCATCACTTTTAAATCTCGTTAAAACTTAACATTATTACCTAAAACATAAACTTAATATATCCTTCTAAAACTACGTAACATATAAAAATCAGATTCTGCATGATTTTTCTCCTTTAAATTTCATTAAATTTCTCCCCCTCCCAAAAAAGGACACATTAATCTACTCATTCAAACAGTAAAACAATCTAAGCCTAAAGTTAATTCGCATTTCAGCTTTCCTCCTATATCATTTTCATTTATTTCCATATATTTAATACACATATTCCATTAATTATTCAATTCATACTTAAACCAAAAAGCAACATTTAATCTTAAAAATATTTCAATATATCTAATATACTTATTCCATTATTTGTTACAATATCTTCTACATAAAGAGGAAGAGCATTAGATTCCATTATCCGAAAATAACAATTCTGTTTTCTATCTTGTCAGCCTGTATGTCCGTATTTGTACTATATATATTATTTATATTACCCCTCAATTACTTGCAGAATCCCCATTCTATATAATAATAACCCCATTATCTCTGTGCCCAATTAAAGATTTCCCCATTTTTTTACAATTCCATATTTCTTTGTTTCCAAATCCTGTTTCTTGTCCCTTCTTTCCCCGTCTTTTCTCCTTTGTTCTTTCACTCCAGTTTTTATCCCTCTCCCTATTTATAGCTTCCTTTTACCCTTTGAATTTGCTGACTCTTTTTCCCTTTTTTATTATTTGGATATTCCCCTTTTTATTTAATTTCTTAAATCCCTGTATTTATTTCCAACTCTTTTTTTCTTTCTTTCGAGAGTTCTTTGGTTCTCGATGATCACGAAAGATGGCTCTCTTCTATGATTTGTTCCACCTCCTCTTCTGCCTTTTTGTCTTTGTTGTTTCATATTCTGCTGTCGCATTTTCAATAAATTTGAAAGCAAAACCCAGTGATTCACCTCATTCTTGAAGTGTTTTCTTTCATTTTTCTGAGTTCATTTTAATGCCAGAAGAGAAATTGCCATTTTACAACTTTCTGATTCACAATTTAAGTCCAAGTTAGTATCTTTAAAGTTATCTCCAACAATCAACTTTCTTCCTCTCAAGTTTTTAAGTTTCCGCTAATCAGTGCCAATTCATGTCAGAATCAGCAACTAATCCAAGGCAGAATCTTCCTAATTCTTTCTTTGTTACAATATTTCAATTTTTTCAAAGTTCTTGCTTTATTGTATCAATTTCCAGCAATTTCAAGAAACAAGATTTTTTTCAAAGAAAAACAAGTTGAGTTTAACTGAAGATGGCACTCTTTATTTTGCTAAGTCTTCACCCCCTCTTTCTTTTTTTCTTCTCTATTATTCAGAGCTTTTTAACCACAATTTTTCCCAACAAAAAAGAATCAAATCCGATTGTAACAAATTTCCTCTTTAACAGTCTATAGTTCAGCTTTATAGTGCCAATATAATAATCTAAAGTATATCTTATCCAAATTGAATTATATAGTTCCTGTCTCGCAGCCTACCATTTTGCGGTTTCAAGCCCGATGCTATTCAAAAGCAATTCACTACCCTTTTTTTTTTCTCCTTTGCTGCTTAAGGCGCATGTCACACTGCCACCAACGGATGGAAAGGAGATGTCAAAACGGAGAGAAACACTTGCCCGCCTAATTCCATTTTTGGGGGTTTTTACGCGATGCATCCGTTGTGTACTCACTGCACACACGTTTTTCATATCTTCTATCCCGTCCAAGCATTCCGATCTACTGAGATATTCATCCGCTCAAAAAGTTTTGAGTTGCCACAAAACTTTTTGAAGAGATAAAGTATCCAACACGTCTGTCTACATCCGCTATGCATACAGGGAACATCCGTTATATAATCTGTTATGATCATCCGTTACGCTCGACCGCTATATCTTAGGCATCCGCTACGTATCGCGCAACTCATCATCCGCTCCAGCGGAAGAACGGTCCACAGGGAGCAAGCGAACGGACGCAGGAACGGACACGCAATGTTTATAGCAACGGACGTAGATAAGGATGAATCAGATGCAGCTCCGTCTATAAGCATCCTAAAACGGAAAAAACGTTCGTAGTAGGGGACGTATCTCAAGATATTTAGAATGTCTGAAGGATGCCTGAGGATGCAAAAGGAAGCCCGAGCGGATAAACTATATTTCCTATAAAAAGGGGAGAGAAATCACCTGGATCTCACTTCAGTCCAACAGTCCTCTGGTGTGCAGACCTCTTCAGCCTTGATCTTGCTCTTCCATAAGCCATACAGTCTTCTCCCCATGGATCGTCGCACACCTCCTTTTGGTAAGCCACCAGTCATTCTACATACAGTGCGAAGCCCTCTACAGTGCTATTCACTGTTACTATACGCAAGGAAAGGAGGCATCCAAGAGGTGTCTGGGTCCCGAAGATGGATCAGCTGAGAAGAGCCATAGTTACGGGATGCATAACAAAGCTGATGGTGGACGCTGAGATACGAAGGACCCTCGTGCATTCCAGAAAACTTCATGAGGATGACCTATTCCAGCCTTCGTTTTGAGAAGTTGTGCAGCTGGCTGACACCCCAGGTTACCAAGGCAAACACCAACTTCTGGCCAGCCTGGAACAAGCTGGGCTCAAGGCGTGGCACTCACTCTGCGCCACCTGCCTCAGACACGTACAGAAAGATCATGCAGTAACGGCTGGAGGGTGCCACCCAACACCACTTCAGTATTGATGGTCAGAGAAGTGGTGAGGCCATATCAGACAGAATACCTTGGAGGAGCTCCTCCAGTGCCCCTCCACTGAAGAAGGCTGGAACGCACAAGTTGCAGGAGCAGTGGTCATCTCAGAAGTGGAACTTCCCCCACACCGTTGGAGCCCTATAGATGGCAAGCACGTGACGTGCAAGCTCCACGCCGAACTTAGGGTCCACTTTATCACACTACGGTGGGCTCTTACATGATACATCCTTTTGCCAGGGTCGATTGCTGACTACAAGTGATGTTCATCAAATGCTTCGAGGCATACGGTTCAGCTTCAGATCGCTCACGGTGGTATACAACGCCACGGTAAACCTCAAGGATGGGCTGGAATGCAACCTCATTCATGGTTTTCCATGATCCAGACCCCCTGCCCAACGGACACACAAGATGTGCCCTACTTCATCGTGGGGGATGGGGCTTCTCCCTCTGAACCGTAGCCTCATGAAGCCCTACACTTCCAGACGCCTCACCCTTGAAGAGAGGATCTTCAACTACAGCTGTAGGGCAAGACGGGTGGGCGATAAATCGCCTTTGGCAACCTGGCAACAGGTTCCAATATATCTTTCTCACACAATGCAGCAGTACGCAATCCGAGACCATGAGAAGGATCGTGGACAAGCTTGCTGGATTCCTGCAACCATCTCATGCGCACGCTACCCAGTGTTTCAAGAACAGGCTGTGGGACCGCGTCAACAATGCAATGGGGACATTGTGAGCCTGGGTGATGGACGGCCAAGGCGAAACCTGATAACATGTGTGGATGTACAATGGCCCCAACAGTAGCTTCACAATGAAGGGAAGAAGCAGCGCAACTTCCTGAAGCAATAGGTGCAATCCCCAGCTGGAGCATGGAGTGGCAGACAGGATATGTGTAAGATGCTTAATGGATGCTTCCTTGAGCCTGGTCTTCATCACACTGATGAGATTGTGCATGTAATGTTGAGTGGCCCTACAATTGAAAGGGCCATTTAATAAAGAGTCGTGTTTATGGTTGAAATGTGTTGATGAATGATTACATTGTTATTAGATAATAAAGGGCCATAGCTTGTGGCATCTGGAGGTGTGGACCATATAGTCCCACTTGCTTGCCCTGGAGGCTTATCTATCCCACAGCTATATACCATGCCCACAGTGTATCCCTGCCCATCCACACTGCTATCCTAAACCCATCCCACAGCTATTAAGCCAAATCCAACAGGTTATCCCTGCCCATCCACTGTCATATCCTTAACACATATCCACAAGCATGAAAGGCTTAAATACGCATTTCTAAAAGTTGCCTACAAGACTTTATTTACTAAACAGAACTAGAGACCAAGTGTGTGAAGCAAAGATAACCTTTACATTTTACCAAACTGTAAAAGCAAATGAATACCCAAGAAAAGTGTCCAAGCAAAGATAAGATCAACAAGTAGCAACCCAGGTCTCTCGGCACTCTTCTCATTCACTCTGAGGCGATGTCCATGGTCTCAGGTTGTAAAGGGGACAGGGACTGTGGACGGTGGCAGTGGCTGGAGTGCTGGTCTAGGCGCATTGGAGTGCCTTGGCCCGAGAGGACAACAGGGATGGTGTGGGTGGAGAAGCTCTCAGGAGCTGGCTCCAGTCCTGTGATGATTGAGAGCCCTTCCTCCATGACATGGGGTGTCAGTCCCCCAAAGGACCGAGTGACAAGATGTTCTTGAGCCGGGCTTGGCTGTGGGGTGAGAGGAAGGTAAGGAGTGTAGTGGGGCTGTTCTGGTCTCGCAACTGGAGCGAGGTGAGGCGTCGGTGGCATCATGTGCGGCGTGGTGGACCTGTGCGTGCGATGAAACCTGTGCCTGGACTCGAAGGCTGCCTGTGCTTGCTGGACACTCTTGGTGTAGCCGTAGCCTTGGTAGGTGAGGGCACCTGTGGGAAAGCCTTGGAAGGGCTGTGACATCACTGGGTGGAGGAGCAGACCCTGGACATGGGTCGGAGCAGGTTTCAGCTGGGCCCTGGAGGGTTGGTGCAGAAGAACCTGTGATTCTCTCCTTAGATACTCCCTGGTTACTGGATTCGGACTTGTCCATGAAGGGTTTGGTTGACGTAGGTGAGAAGGCTTTCTGTTAGAGAATGGTATGTCGGAAGTGTACCAGTCTGAGAGAGAGATCGATCTCATGTGCCTTTGATGGTGTCCCTTGAAGTCTCCAGCAGGGACAGTGTGCCTGTTCCATCCGGTCTTGGCTTTCTGCCTGCTTTCTGTGGAAGGCTGGAGCTGGGGGTGGGGTGGATTGGTCTCTTGTGGCAGTGGCCTGTTCTTGCTCCAACTGCGTCAAGGGGTCGTCCTCTACGCTGCTCCGCCACGGGAGTGCAGCTGTCGGGAGGATCTTCCGTCGTGGGGCCGCTCCACAGATACCGCCTGGACACAGGGCCTGACTCTTGGCCAGAAGAGGAGCTGGCTCTCGTGGGCGTGCTGAGAGTGAGGGCTAGACAGAGGGGCTCTACCTCTGTGGGCGGACCTCCAACCCTCCAAGAAGCCTGCACTTGGCCATCACGGGTAGGTCTCCCTGAGGTTGCAGCTTCCGGTACCAGGTGTGCATTGCGTTCACCAGCCCGAGGAGGACCTCCAAAAGTGTAGCCCAGGCTTCTCCTTCTCTCTCAAGCTCCTTGCTGCATCTTGGTGTTATCGATAGAAGCTAGTGTCCTTCCGCCAGAGATACTCGTTCTCCTCAGCCATCTTGAGCAACCTGCATCCTCCTGTTCGCTCTGCAATGGAGTAACTGTCTCCTCGTCCCTATTGCGCAATTGCCTCTTCCTCCCTCTGGCAGGGCCTTCTGGGCCTCCATCAGTAAGGTGCTTTGAGGTTCTTAGGGTCCTGGCCACCACATACCCCACACACAGCATCAGCATCAGCACCAGCACAAGCGAGGACAGGAGCCAGCAGCACCAGCAGGCAGGGGCAGCAACAGCCAGTGAGTAAGCACCAGCAGAAGCACCAGCACCAGGAGCAAGGCACCACAGCAGAGTAGCCCAGCAGAAGGAGAATCAGCACCAGGGGGGGGATGGTGGCCTATCCTTCTTGCCAGGGCTGGCAGGATGTAGCCACAGACTTCCTCTTCTCTCCCTCGGTTGTTGGCTGGAGATGTGTCTGCAGAGCGGCTTTTCTCTGAATGGTTGACCTGCTTGCGAAAGCTGCATCCTGTTTAATATCCACGGGGCTGACGCAAAATGCATCCCTCACCATGCTATGGCGCAATGACGCTTGCATCCGCGAGGCATCCGCTAGGTGTCGCCTCTGACACATCGTCACCGCTAGCATACCGCTCTGCATCCATGTTCCTTCGCTGCGGCTCCGCTTCGTGTTCTCCCCCGGAAGGCCCTAGCGGACGTGCCCATCCGGCTTCCATCTACTTCCAAAATCCGGTGAGCTTCCATTGAGCATTCCGCTTACATCTCGCTAGTGGCTCTCCCCGTGACCGTTCCTTCTCCATTTGTTATCCGCTTTGTTTATGCAAATTTGGGCGACTTTTGAAGAGCGGATCACAAACGGATGGAACATTTTTCTCGTCCGCTGTGTCCTTTTTACATACGTTTTGCATCCGTCGGCCGATGTGACAGGGCCTTTAGATCCTTTTTAAAAGATTCTTAATGTTAATCCTGGGGGTATCTTCCATTTGATAATATCATCCCGTTTTTCCTGCTGTTCGCTTCCTTCTCTCTCTCCTGCACAATCTTATTCCTGTCTAATCTTCCCCCTCAGGGTGGCCATTTTAGACCACCGCTTCAGGCGTCTTCAGGAGGGAGCAATTGCCAAGCTGGGGAGTGGATTTGCGACTCCCCTCTACCCAGCTGACGGTCTCCCTTCCTCTGCCACCCCTACAAGATAGCTTCTGCCCCAAATCCAAAGGATTGGGGCTCTCCGACACTGAAGCACGAACCAAAGCTGTACACGATCGCGGTCAGTGGTGGTCCGTCTTTGGGAAAGCTCAAAACAGGAAGTCAACTCTGGGAATGTATTGTAAATTACAGTTTGAAATATCTTCTTCCACACTTTTCTCTTGCAGTTGTTGATATACAGTAAGATTTGAAACAAATTCTGTTTCTACCTCAGTTTGACAGCATTTCAGTTCTGTGAAAGGGAGAGCTCTCTGAATTTAAGTTACAGTTGTAGTAACCAGCTGAAAAAAATTGTCAACTAAATACTAAATAAACTACATGAACAGATAGATTCTAAATCTGTAGGTGTACACTATAAACAACAGTAGGTCCCAAGATTGCCTGCTATGATCAGGTGTTGTTCATTCAGAACTTAAAGCAATATTTATTTTCAAAGCTGAAATAAAGAAGGAGGAATACTGTACTTCACAATAGAAGTTGCTCAAACTTAAATTTCTTTGCCTATCCACAGCTGTAAGTTCTGTTTTGTTGTACAAAATCCCTGCTGCTTCATACTTTAGCAAATATTTTTAATTATTGTGAAACCAGTGGATGTTCTCTCCTTTGAAGAAACTCATTTGTATAAAGAAAGGTTTTAACTTCTGATTTTGGGTATAATGCAAAGACTTTGAACTGTGATTCTTATGGACAAGCAATGCAACATAAAGAAACCATTCTGCTGTATCAGACTGGCAGACTCATAACTATGCAGTTAGATAAGAAATCCTCTAAACTGCCTTAGAATACACACGATTAAACCTGTGATCGTGGTAGTAAAATCCATAAACATTGAACTACTACATTGATTGTATAGCCTCTACTATTGTAGAGGACAAAATGTTTATTTTCCAAGTAGCACATAATTCTCCATCATGCTTTCTTTCCATTGTTTTTGCCTTCAAAACTATACATTCCAATAAAGCTAATTTCTCTTTCAGCATATGCTCAAGCTCTGCAAAATGTCATCTCATCTTGCGATATTTTGGACAGGGGCTCAAACACAAGACTTTCTGTCCATACATTTGCTGTTGTACATGCTCGCTCTAAAAATTCCTCACAGAATTGGTGAAATTGGTGCCTCCTTCCCAACCTTGTCTGTGAAAGTAGGTGACTACGAACACATCAATTCTGAATTTTCTCCCAGGCTGGATTAAAATAAATAGATTCAGAAGAGAAGCCTTCTCACATTTCTTTACTTTTCTGAAAGTAATACTCTGTGCTTTGTTTTCTACAGGATACTAATTTTGTCAAAAACTTTAAATTCTTTGTTATTTGTTCATGGGTGGAAAATGTTCTTAGATCAATTTTATTGCCAGGCAGATCTGTATCTGTCAATCTGTGAGACTTCTGCCCAAAATTTAGGTGGATTGTATGCTTTGGGGGTGTGATACAGTATTAAGATACATTATGTTTCACACTGGATTTCAAACCAAGATACCTGCCTCTTCCAAGATTTGGAAGTGGAAATTGTAAAATGTAAACCTTGGTCTTTGGGAAAGCCTTTGAAAGAGATTACTCCAAATGAACAGAATCATTGCTAATCATGACAGTGCTTAGTCAGCATCAAGACAACATGAAGGAATGTTCACATTGAAGAAATTGAGAAAATAACCCAGTTTCTAAAATAAAATGAATTAGTCTTGTCCAGTACTTGGTTTTAATTTGATGTTGGCTGTAGGCTGGGAGTCTCTTGTTTGTGATTTGCACATTTGACAGGACAACTCAAAGAATAGTGAAATAATACACATTTATATGCCTTTTTATTATTATTTGGATATATATATATATATATTTGAATGCCTCTGAACTATATTTTAAAAGTGAAACTTTAAAACTGAGTGTTTGGTACATGTTAACTGAAGAGATTTTTATGTCAGCTTGTCCAATTTTCAAGCTGTGCAGATCTGTTAGGTAACATGCAGACAAAGAGTTTTCTGCTCCCAACATATTCCAATAAAAATGTTTTATATTTTATATCCAAGTATCCACTGTCAATTCTGCTTATCTCTTATGAATTCTGGGAATAATAACATATGAAAAATATTTTCTACTAATCTCATGATGGTTCATGATTTAATTGGAGTAACTGCCAGAATTCTGACATGTCTGCTTCTTTTAAAATGAATTGCTTATAAAAATGATGTTGCAATAGAAAGTGAGAGGCTTGTAACATATAATTACATTTTTAATGCCTGTGTCTTTTCTGCAACACATGATGGTATAAAAGTATCTTCAGAAGTTATATTTGTTCATTTAACCAAATTTTTAAATAACAAAATGATATTTACCTGAGAGATTTCCAAGTTGCATTACAAGTGAGTAAAACTGCTCTCATTATACTCTTAATTACCTCAATGGTTGGCCATGTTTGTTACTAGATTCTTGAAAAAACAAAATACAGTATTAAATCCTCAGTAGTGAAAATGCTTGTTGCTGTTCTTTCCTCTTCAGCAGATGTAGTAGACTTCTACAGTTACTATGTACATTTATGATTTCTTAAAATATTCAGAATATTTTCCACTGACAACAGGAAAATAATGTACATTTTAAAATCCCTATAAATCTGGGAATATAAGCTTTATCTTTGGATTTTCTTTAAATGGTAGTGTTAAACAAGATTCTTAAACATGTAAATATAGAAGTTAAAAATCTTGCTTCAATCTAGTTAATGGTTATAGCAAGTCTTTATGTCTTTTCTGATAGTTCATTTCCAAGGACAGTCTCAACTTTAGCACCATTTTAAAGCTCAATAACTTTCTAAATGGATGGAAAAAAATTACATATGTACTTAGTTATCTTGGCTTTTTTCCTACTAAAGGTTCCACTCAAAGTTGTATTGGAAACTTATCTTCACCTACATTTCGATCAGAATTAGTCTGCTGTGTTATTTCTCTAAATTGCATTCTTTGTATGTTAGAGAGTGGTAGTAAGGATGTAAAAAATATGAAACAACTATATTTTAGGTGCAATAACAAGCAAAGACAAGGTAAAACAAGAATGATGTTAGCTGAGACTCCTAGTCTCCCTATTTGGAACTCTTCATTTTTTGTAATTTTATAATGTACATTTCTTAACATTTTTTAAACCTAAATTATTCAGGTTTTAATATTTTAATTTATTAAATTGTACACTGACCAGAGCCTCTCTGTGAGGAAGATGAGTTATTAAGAAGTTTGATTTTTATATATGTAAAAAAAAAATCTGCTTTTTAAAAACTGGCTGTTGTTAACTGCTAGTTTAATAAGCACATTTCCCCTTTATCTGAATTTTAATTTAAGAAGTGGTAGGTGAAAGAAAGAACAATGGCTTTTCTTACAATCATTCTCCTAGAGGTTTTGTGGGACTGGAGAACATGAGTGCATTGGTGCTAAACCAACTCTGCCTTTGACTATGGACCTTGATAATCATGACATGCTTGGTTGCCAATCATGTTGCTAGTTTTTTTCTGCCTGGTCAACAAGAAAATAAATTCTACCTCTGAGATCCAATTTCATTCAGACTGCTATGGATCCTCCTGAACCTGGAATCATCTTTTAATGACCCCATTATTCTTGCAAGGTGGAGTCTGGGCAACTGAATGGAGCTAATGAGTGTTTTAATGGCCGGATGCCCTTCCTGTCACCAATATGGAGTTTTGTTCATCAGATATATTCTGTGTGCCCAGAAAGAGAAATATCTGCCTCTATCTCGGATCAAACTCCACCGCACCACTCATCTTGAACCCAGAATGTGCAACATGAATTAAGGCCAACCATAATACTAAACAACTTTGAAAACATGAACTGGTTCATAAAAGAAGCAAACGTTGGGTTGGGTGTGTTCTGTGAATCCAGACATTTTTTTATGGTGTTTTGGATGAACATTTTAAAAATGTATATTGTATTTTTACGTTGGTCAGCCACTCAGAGTCACTTTTGTGAGATGGGTGGCCATATAAATAACAGGTTTAAATATTGGTTGTATACTATTAAATGGATACATTTGGGTAAGAAAAATTAAATCCGAGTTCAAGAGATGGAAGAATTGTAAAAAAAAAAAATTAAAAGCTTAGATTTGGCTCAAAGCCATACTGAAAAATCCTCTGCCTGTACATCATAATGGACTATGTCAATAATACTATATTGGATCTGCAAAGTTTATGCCATAAAGAGTGGAATTTTCCCCCACCCCCAAAAAATAAATGGGCCTCTCCTGTGTCTCACCTTATCTGAAGTAACCTTGCTAGGTAGGGCCATAGCAACCTGTGTTTTTCTCCAACTGTGCAGAGGGTCACTTATAATTGTATGATGATGCTGATAAAAGTTAGGTTTTAATCTGCTAATGAGAATGAAGTGCAGCCATACATCTATAGAAATGTTCCATAGGGATAAAAATAACTAAGAGTGACTTGAGATGTCTTGTAGATGGAAACTGTTTGCAATTTGATCGAAATACTTTTACAACCTCTGGAAACAGATAAATGTGAACATATATTGCAAAGTCTAATTGGCTTCACCGTGAGAAATCCTCCTGGAAAAAAGAGCAAGAGCCAAGAATACATCTGCACAGTGACATTTGGCTCTGTAGAAAAGGCAGATTTGGCTGTGTTTATTCCCTAATGACATTGTAACATACATACATCACATATGAGTTACATGAAGTTCCATATATTGCTATCCACAGTACTGGTCTCCGTGCTTCCTACTCCATTGCCAAACCATAATCACAATAGTGATCCTCATTTCCTACATACCTTTATACGGAAGCCTCAGTGGCAAAGTGGTTAGAGTGCAGTATTTAGTATTCATTTGATTTGTCAATCACAAGATACAGGTATAAGAATAAACAGTTTTGAATACATGAGATGGATCCTTATAAGAAAAGTAAAAGAAACAATAGGACAGGGACTGTAGGCAAAATTGGTGCACTTATGCACGCCCCCTACTGGCCTCTTAGGAAAGGGGTGAGGTCAATAGTAGACAGTCTAAGGTTAAAGTTTTTGGGGTTTGGGGAAGAAACCACA
>BHFT01078429.1:0-5000 GCA_004320025.1 Laticauda laticaudata
GGACAGGTCATAGCTGTGACAGGGCCTAAGTCATATAGGGTGCTGCTGGAGGATGGTCGTACCTGGCACAGACATATCGACCAGCTGAGGAGGTGTTGGACAGTGGCCGCTGATGGACCCGGTCTACCACCCACCAACCCGAGTCTACCACCAGCCGATGAAAACCTGCCGCTGCTGACTGATGACACCCGGGAGAACCGTGGACGGAGGGACCTACCTGTTCCAGCGCCTGGCGATTCATCTGCAGTTCCAGAGGACAAGGCTCCTGCGGTAACTGGCTCTGAAGGGCTCCCTGAAGCAGAGGACTTCGATCAACAGACAGAGGCCCCTGTTCTACAGCGTTCCGACTGCCTGAGAAGACAACTGGCCTACTTGCAGGACTACACATGCTCCTTGCCAGGGGAAAGGAATGTTGCATTGACGTGGAGTTTTCCCTTTGACTTCCTGCATCAATAAAAAGTCAAAATACTTAATACTATCTGACTCTTATTGAATGAATCAATGTATCATTAACTTCAGTTACATAGAAGGTGATTCTGAAAAAGGAGTTAGTGCAAAGAGAAAGCCTCACAGAATTCAGCACGTCAGAGACTTAAGATAACTAAAACTTAAAAAAAAAAAAGATATACTTGAAATACCTACTTCTCTGAAATTAAAGATATTTCAGTTTGATTTTTCACAGCCCAGCTCAGGCTGTTCTATAGGTCAGAATTCATGCTTGTAAAGATAACAATACTTATGTAGATGAGGAAGAGGAGGAGAAGGAGGATGAAGATGAGGATGATGAGGATGAGGATGATGCTTTCTGTTTCTAAATATTTAGGTAGCTAAGTTTTACCCCTGATTGTTATACATGATAACAGCTTTAACTCACAAAACTGGTCAAAGTTTCAACTTCTTATCTTTGATACTTTTTCATAAGTACCAAGCTTTTCTGGCATCCTTTCCCCCCTGATTTGATTTGAGGGTGCCATCTTTTTATTTTCTTCTTATTCTTGTAAATATTTTTGTGTCATTATCACTGTATGGGCATATTTTTTCTTTGCAAAGAGTAATTGCAGCATATAAATCTGCTTAATTAATTAAGAAAGTGTGGATTTTTCCATCTCCGGAGGAGATGTGAAAGAGATATGTCATTCTTAACGGATTGGAATCTTCTGCTTCAGCTTCTAATTTTCAAGAAACAAACTTTTCAAGGGCCACTAGTACTTCTGAAAAGGTATTCTCAGGACAGGTGAAGGACATGGTAAGTCTTTAAAAGAAACAAGATTGTGAAGTCCACATTCTAAAACTGAAACCTTGTTTAGCAACTCAAAATCAGTCAACTCAAATTTTGAAGAAAAAGAACCATTTGCATTATTTTACTCAATTTAACATGCATTGAATTTTTTATCTGTTTGCAAAATAGAACATTCAGAAGCCATTTCTCAATCAGCTATGATGCTCTTTTGAATTCACCATGTGCTACAGGAAAATTAGGGGTTATGAGTATAAAGCCTTAGCAACTGCAATAAAGTATTGCTTCTGTTATTTCTGTATAAAGAAGTGGACTCAAAAAATTCTACTGGCTATATAATGCTACCTCAAAGTGTAAAAAACAAGAGGTTGTGAATTTTTGAAGTACTTTTATTTCCTCTCTCCATCTTCTTAAATAACTTAAAGAAGAAACAAAATGTCAGTTCTTGAACTGTTATTTTCAAATAGGAAAAAATCAAAGGAGCTAAAATGTTAGAAAGTAAACAAGTAAACAAGAAATAATGTAGTTATATTGAAGAAGATATTCCTTGACTCAGCTTTATAATATAAAAGAGAAAAGAAGATTATTTTCCATAGATATCAAAGGGATGCAGTATGCAAATATAAAAAAAAATAGATAACCAAGTACAACCCATTTTCTTCCAAAAGTTGATTTCAAAATGTAAGTGAATGTAAGGTAAAACTTTCAGTTTATTAATGAGAGTTTATCTTATGCATAGTGCCTGGAAATAATGATCACATTAACCTAATAAAATTTTAAAAAATCAAAGAAAATTATTAAATAGTTAGAGCCAATATGCACAATGGCTTTCAAGGAGATATTACAATTTTTTTTCGTAAAGGCTAAACCATATCCTATATGATTTTTACAGAATTGATCTTCAATTTACAGTATGGCAGCACTATTTTGCTTATTGTTACAATATCAGAATGTTTATTCTGACAGCCTAAATGGTTTTAAATGCTGTGTTTATCCAAGTATTATTGTTGAATGGCAAATTACACCCATATTATAGAGGCAAAGGTGGTGGCAAGGAGGAAGAGGAAGCAGGGCGAGACTGTAGTTAGTCTAGATAGACTTTTAATCTGATCTATTGTAGCTCCTGTTATTATTATTATTATGTTATTAGTAAAGTGCTGGAGCTAAAATAAGATCAAGTATACAAATCTTAATTCAGAAGAGTATTGGTTTTATAATAATGAGTTATAATTGACATGGTAAAAATGATGAAGGATAAGGAAAGACCTAAATTTGAGAAGAGAAGAAATACAGTGTTTGGTATATAACTGGATGAAGGCCACCATCTGTGATTCTTTGTGTCAATTTCAATACACCCCTTAGGACTTCCTGCAGTAGCCAAATTATAGCTTTCATGAAAATGATAAATGAGAATCATTGTTCCCTATATAGCTGTCATGCCGAAACAACTGGAATCCTTATGGCTATCATTTCTATAGTCATCATGCCCTGAAAAGCAAATTCAGTTATGTGATGAACTCTGAATGGCAAATATAATACCTGATGGAAAATCAGCTTATTACTGAAAACAAAGCTTTAAAAAAAGTCTTTTTGATACCACTCTTTCTAATTTGAAAGGATACTAGGCAAAGAAAAAAGGACTACTACCGTGTTTCTCCAACAATACAGCCTCCACCAATAGGAAGCCCCACCATGTTTTATGGGCATTCAATTTATAAAATTGAATTAAGCCCCTCCCCCCAAATTAAGGTCCATATTAAACATGCAAAATAGGGGGGGAATGGTGGGGGGGATTGCATTTAGGAAGTACTTGCATTCCTGGATATGGTGCTTCCTGTGTTGGTGGGGCATTTCATACCGGGAGACCTTTCGCCACCATTGCTTTTCCTTCTCCCTTGCTGCTGCGGCATTAGAGGAATGCCGCGGCATTTGGCACAGCCATGTGTGGCCAGTCAGGGCTCCTCCCTGCAACCAGAGCCCTGAGGAGACACTTGGCTTCAGGCGCTCCCGTCGCCACCTTCCAAGGCAAGGCGCTCGCCCGACAGTATCTCTCCCTCTCTCTCTCCCCGCAAGGTCTGCACTGTGGCTGAGGAGGAGGAGGCTGCAGCCAGTTCTTTCTGCTTGCTGAGAGGTAAGGAAGCCGTGGCTTTGCACAGCAATCGAAGCGCTGCTCGACCGGGCGACATTTGGGAACAAGGGGCAGAAAGAGGCATGCACGCACCTGTGGTTTGCTTTCCCGGCTCTGCCCAGCCCGCACGGCTCTGGTGCAGCCCTGGTGAGATGAGGGGAGGGTCCGGCAGGGAGGTGCTCACTGCCGGGAAGGAAGGCCCGCCTGTCAGCTTAGCTTAGCCTGGGGTGCCCAGCGCAGCGAGTGCCTCCCCGCCAGACCCTCTGCTCATCCCAGAGAGAGAGGGAGAGATCCTCTCAGGCGAGCGCCTTCCCTTGGAATGCGTCGACGGGAGTGCCTGAAGCCAAGTGTCTCCTCAGGGAACCAGTTGCACGGAGGAGCCCTGACTGGCCACACATGGCTGTGCCAAATGCCGCGGCAGCAAGGGAGAAGGAAAAGGTCTCCCGAACCCCAAGATGTCACCGCCCGCCCACCTGAGGATGCAAGGGGGGGGAATTAAGTCACCCCCGAAAAGACGGCCTAGCCATTTTTTCGGGGGTCAAAAAAAATATAAGGCCGGGCCTTATAATGTGAGAAACACGGTAACATACCAAATATAATACTGTCATGCCATATTGTGTACATTTTTGGAATTAAAAGTGATTACCATAATTCTGGTTAGCTAGACAATCCCAGCAAAAACTAGATAACATTACTAATTCTAGTCTTCATGAATATGTTTATAAATTGCAGGGATCAGAGATGTTCAGATGTTAGAATTTCAAAGCAAACATGGTAGTTTGGTCTGCATTTTAATTTTGTATGAGTGCATTTTAAAAGAAATAAGCTGTCTCTTGAAAACTATTTGAGTTGTGAAAGATAAAAAATTGAAAGAAACACTTGCAGAGGAGTAGCTATATTCATTTGTTGCAGTAAGAAAAAACAAAAGCCTCCTGACATCTTAAAAAGCTAAAAATTTATTACTGCATAGAATAATCCATGTGTGGTTATACAGCAGTAATAATGTATAACTGTCATAAGAATACTTCTTGTTCTGAAGAAAAAATAGAATTATGAAAGAAATTTAATTGCCATAATGTTATGATCCTCCATAGGTGAGTAGTCTTATTAAACCATATTTGGAATTATTAATTTCCAAGGTTAGTCGAATTGGAGATTATTATGCAGTATGTTATTGGTTATCAGTTCATTATGTTATCAGAAAAAGACCATGGTTAGGTTAGGGAACAAACAGATCATTCAAAAGAAATCTAGAAGAAAGAGATAAATGAATATCAGGAAAACAGTTCTAAATTGCCAGGTAGGTATATTTAATCACTATCATACTGTACTGTTAGGGAAAAACAAAAGCTAAGGCACTTTTGTTTGACACAGAAATAGTAAAAAGTTTTATTCTGTCAAGGAAAGAAATGGCTCTAAAATTCTCAATTAATTTGTGGTTACCAGTATTTCATTTACTTTTAAAAACGTTCTCATCTTTTTGGCATGATTAAAGACCTTTTATGAATTAAATATATACTTCCGAACAATTACCAGAGTCATTGTTAACCTAAGACCATCAGACAATGTGTCTTTTCTAATAGCCATGCCAGGATAATAAAGGAATTCTGAAGAGTTAGCAAGCAGATATAGAGC
>BHFT01078429.1:10000-17250 GCA_004320025.1 Laticauda laticaudata
AAAAGCTTTCTCTGCCATGGCACTTGTCCTTTGGAACATCTTGCCCCCCTGGAAGATATCTGTCACTACCCTCCTAACCTTCCATAAGAGTCTAAAGACTCTGCCAATTGGTCTAGGCCTCCAGTGGAGGAGTCTGACTCTGGAATTGGTTGATGGACCAATAGCAGTTCCCATCTGTCTCCCTGTATGTTCTGCTTTCTCCTTACCATTTTTAGTCTTAAACTAAGTCATAGTCTAGTTCCTCACACACACAAAACCAACTAACATCAGAAAAAATCATGTTAAATCATGTTAGTATGGGACATTGTATAGAAAGTTAATGTATATTACTAAATGTTAGGTTATGAATGTGTCTGTATTTATACTGCGTGTATGTAAAAAAAAAATCCCCTTCTTACCTCTATGGTCAGTGTATCACCTTAGTATATGTCACACTTGATGGCCATCTATGTAAGCTGTCCTAAACTGATTTCCAGTGTTGTCTTCCACAATCCCATTGAGTTCTTGAGGAAGATCCTTAGTACCTTGTTGATTTTGTATAGCATCAGGCATTCACAGAGCCATGTGTGTGGCATGTAATCATAGGCTTTCTATGTCAGGCACAAACAACCATACCCACATATGCAGAATTCAAGCTAATTACTTTTATTATCTTCCACCTATAATATAGAATTGTCCCAGGCTGGCAATCTATTCTTGGAAACAAATAGATAAGACTCCAAGGAACTTGGAGGAGGGTTGGTTCTACTCCTGTGCAGTGACTCTAGACAAACTACATACTTTAGCCTCCTTCCTGTAAGGCTGAATGCTTCCTAACATTCTTGGAATCAATCCAGGCTATGCCCAGATTGGTCTGCTAAGCCTTGAGTCTTAGGTGCAACTGGTGTTTTTAACTTCTGGAGTTGCTCCCACCTTGCCCTCATGATCTGTGTACTCATATCTTGGACCCATATGTCCTATAGCTTGATGACCATGATTTTTGATAGGACTTTTGTGGGGAGGTAATTGGTTGGCAGTGGGACAGTGCTCTTCCTTTGTGGAGATCTCTCATGATTGACATTGTCTTTCCTTGTTTTAGGCAGTCTGAGTTAGAGCCAGTGGGCACAGCTCATCTGTGTCAGGCACAAAGAACCAAGACCATGTGTAAGTTTGTAGTATAGAAGATTTATTCAGGCCTATACACAAGAATCTAGTCAACTAAAATTCATCCTTAAAGTGGTGCTAGATAAGAGTCAATGGAATTCAAGAGTGACTGGACTTGGATCTTTTGCGGTAATTCAAAAACTCTAAACTGATGGTGCATTTAACTCTAACTACCATCTTGACCAGTCTTCTCCCACAACTGTGCTGCTAGATGAGTTTAGTCAGTAAGTGTGGATCATATCTGATCCAGGTGCTATGCAGCTCTTTACATTGTTAATCTGCTGTTGATGCCTGCTAATATGATGGTGACTAATTCCTGTTCTGGGAGATTGCTGTGGTCTGTTCTCAGATCCTGTAACCACTTTGACTGGTGCTATGTGTCTTCTCTTTCTCTCATATGTTCTTCCAATGCTGTTCAGTTTTTGCTATTGGTGGCTCTGCTGTTACTAACTGCTGTTACAAACTGCAGTTGGGAATACACCTTGGGTGGCTCTTTGAAGAACAAGGCATTTATTTTCTTGGCTTCTGTTCCTCTAGTATATATATGTAGATTGGTAGTAAGTACTAAGAATCTTTGTTTCTGGAGGTTCAGATGGAGTCAGGTCCTTGTATTTTTTTTCAGTAGCAGAGTCTTATTCCTAATCTTTAGGTGTTTCTGAAGGTCAACCAACTAATTAAACTTCCATCCAAGTTGCTTTTATATTATTCTCTAACCTCATTTTGGCTATTTTGGGGGGTGGGGGAAGGGGGATATGTTTCTTCTTGTTTATGTAGCCAAACATAATAACCCATGATACTAAAACTACTGCCATATTAGAAAAATGGACATTATATTTGTGATTCACACACTGATACACAGCTGAATATGATAAACAGATTCAGAAGAACAATTGTTTTTTATTTCCATTTTAGAAATTATAAGAAACATGTTACACACTATACAACAATATGTAGCAAGAATCTAGCCAAGTGCAGCAAACAATGGGAATATTTTCTGTTACAAAATGGCTCCATAACATGAAGTAATGCTTGTGAACCTTCAAGAACTATTTGAAGGCAGATTCTGCATTTCATTGTCAGTTCATGTTTGATTTTATGCCATTTATATCTCTAAATGCAAAATGTTATTTTAAAGTCATTGCCAATGTAATGGGTGTTTCCAGCTTTTACAGAAATGCGAGGAGATGCAAAGGCTCTAACCATCTTAGCCACTGACATTTACAACTATGGGTTTTGCTTTTAATACGGGGCAATGAGCAATATACTTAAGGCATCAGACAATGCTTTATAGCATACACTAAAGGTGAATCACTTTTACTAGATATATTAGCTGGAGGATCTGAAACCTCATGAGGAAATTTAACTAGTTTTAACCCAAACAGCGCTGTTGCTTCCATTATTACCTTTCAAATTCTCAGCAGGATGCAGAGTTTCTGAATATCCTATTCAGATATATTGAAGCCTTTTTCCCCCAATTGGTTTCTACTACTTTGGGTAACAGAAGAGTACTCATTAACAAACTAATTGATTTTTATTAATTATCTGTGGTATATTTTTCCACTGATTATTTCCCCCTAGTATCTAAGCTTATTAACTGCAACTATACATTCTCACTATATAATTAGTCCTGAAGGAACTTGAGGTGGACCAGAGATTATGTTTGATTGCTATATCAAAATTTATTTGAAGAATAGTTGACTGTTTTTGTTTTACAAAGAAGGCCTTGGAAAAATCCTTCTTAAAATTTCTCATTATGTTACAGAGATGAGAGAACCAAAGTACTATTAGCCACAGAATTCAAGAAGACACTGGGAAGCATTGATATGGCCACCAAAATAATCACATATCAGTGGAAAATGGAATTGACAATTCAATCACTGAATGCTATAGTATTTTTCAAAGAAATTCTTATGACACTGGTAGTATTGTAATATATATTTAAAAATAATCACTCTATAGCATAATTTGACAAAAATGTACACATAAATATTCTCCTTATAGTTTTCATCAGGAAAAAAACTCAGCTGTTCTGGTTGAAAAGAGGAATTTTTTATCTGTCTTCCAAGGGATTAATGCAATAGCTATCAAAATATATGAGTTGCCTACGTTATAATATTCTGACAATTCTGAAAGAATTTATGGAAAAAGGGACATAAAAGGGACAATAAAAAGAAAATATTTATTCAGAATTATCAGAACTTATATTCAGACCTGCCAACCCCTGTTAAAGGAAAATCTGGTGACCCATGAAAAAAAATCTGGAGATTCTATAAAAAATAGTAAGATTCACGGTCACGGGAATAACTAACCAATCAGAGCGTGTTATATCCGGTGGTAGAAAAAGCAAAATGGAGGCACCTAGAGTAAAAAGAAATGTGCTATATGTATATATGACTGTATGGTAATATCGATATTGTGTGATCTGAGAAGTGGCGTCATGTCGTTTGTGTGAGAATCANTTTGAAAAAAAAAAGTGTTTTAAATTCGGCGTGAGATTGAGGAGCCTTGTCGTGAGACCGTGAGAAATGACAAAAAATCGTAAGACTCACGGCAGAACCATGAGAGTTGGCAGGGCTGAATCTGAGCATAGTTGAAACTGTGGGTTAGCTGAAACTGCAAAGATTGAGCACCTTTGGCTGAGGGCAAAGATACCAACTGACAGACAAAACTCAGGAATGAGCTGCAGAGACTTTGGTACTGTAGTGCACATCCCTCCTTCCCCTCCCCTCCACTTGAAAAGATGTTATTGATTTCTATGGAAGAAATAGACCCACTAATACTTGAAAAGAAATACCTTTCTGTTCAATGACTCCTCAGAAAGTGCTGCAGCTATAAATATATATAATTAATAATAAAATATGTATTATTAAGAGTAGTGTAAACACAGATTGGTTAACACCCAGTATTTGTTACTAATGCAAAGAGCTTCTCCTTCAGAGTTGTCTTTCTAGGAACTCAAAAGCTGGGGGCCTTATCTTCTCCGAACAGGAAGAAGTTTTGCCTGCCTGACTTTTATTACTACTAGCAGCAGAAACCTCACTGACTGGTGAAAGCTTGTAGCAAGACAACAGCACCAACCACACAGAGACCACATTGTCTTCTTCAGGTGCTCTTCCTCCTTTGAGCCACTTCCGCCACCAGGTAAAGGCCCTGTCACACTGCCCAATGGATGCAAAACGTTAGTAAAAAGGACACAACGGATGAGAAAAATGTTCCATAAGTATCCAAGACATTGACCACTCTGTTGCTGAAATTGTATTTTCTGCAATACAGTTTGGTGTGGTTAACCTTGAGTTTGTATCTAATTGGCCTGTGTGTTTGTTATGGTTGAGCTGAAGGATTCATGACAGGGTAGGACATTGCAAGGTATGATTTTATTAACCATACTTAGATCAGACCGAAGATGGCTAATTCAAGGTTTTTCTCAGTCTAGGAATGTTCAAAGCCTGGTGGCATAGGATTCTGCAATGAGTAGGAGGAGTCTGTTGCCAGTCCACACCCATTTGGTGATTCCCTGTGAGTAAAGTTTTGATGTTCCTCCCCTATTGAGATGATAAGAGATTTCAGGGAGGTTTTAATCACTTAAAGCCCCTGTCAACACTGCACCAACGGATGGAAAGAGGATGTAAAAACAGAGAAAAAACACTTGCCAATCCATTGTTAACGCGATGGCATCCGTTCTGTACGCACTGCGTCCATTTATGCTTCCTCTTTATCCGTCCAGCATCCGTCTCGTGACGTATTCATCCGCCTCAGAGGGTTTTGAGCTTGGCTCAAAACTTTTGCGCGGAAAAATGTATCTAATTCGTCCATTCTTGCATCCGCTTAGGCATCGCTAGGCATCGTTCGTGCATCCGTTACCACATCGCTATACCCACTAGCATCCGCTACGCCATCCGTGCAAACTTGATCCGCTCCAGTGGTAAACGGATAAGGGGAAGCGGAACGGGACGCGGAACGTATGCATAATGGGATGCAGAACGGGATGCAGAACGGATGAAAGACGGATGTAGCTCGCAAGAAAGGCATTTAAAACGGAAAAAAACGTCCGCCAGAGGACCTAATCTCGGATATTAAGGATGTCTAGAGGTGCTAGAGGATGCAAAGGGACACATAGGCAACTATACTGCCTAGAAAAAGGGGGAGAAAACTCACCTGCATCTCACTTTCAGCCAGCACCCAGCTGTGCAGACCCTGCAGCCTTCATTGCCTCTTGCTCTTCCACAGCATCCAGTCATATTCACATGGATCGTAACAAACGCCTTTTGGTAGCCACCATCCTTATGCAACATGCGAAGCCATCTACAGGCATCTCGTGACTCTACTACCGGAAGAAAAGAGCGGCCAAGAAGCATCTGGGTCGAAGATGGAGCGGAGAAGAGAGAGGACGGACGTACAACAAGCTGATGGTGGAGCTCAGGAACGAAGACACTCGTGCATTCCAAAAATTCTGTGTGAGGATGCTCCAGCCATGTTTGACGAAGTTGTGCAGCGGCTGACACCCAGGGTTGACCAAAGCAAACACAACTTCCGGCCAACCTGGAACCGGGCTCAAGGTGGCACTCACTCTTGCGCCACCTGGCCTCAGGGAACACCTACAGAGCATGCAGTACGGCTGAGAGGGTGCCACACAAACACCATCAGGCAATTGTGATCAAAAGTGGTGCAGGCCCATCATCGAAGAATACATGGAGGAGCTCCTCCAGTGCCCCTCCACTGAAAAAGGATGAAGAAAGTTGTCAGGCAGTGGTATCAGAGGTGGGAAATTCCCCACACCATTGGAGGCCATCGATGGCAAGCAACGTGGCCTGCAAAGCGCCAGCCAAGTCAGGGTCCACTTTATTTCAACTACAAGAGCTTCTTTAGCATCGTCCTCTTCGCCATGGTCGATGCTGACTAATAAGTTCATGATACATCATGCATTACAGGCAACGGCTCATGTTCAGATGCCCAGGTATACAACACCAGTGACCTCAAGGAGGGCTGGAATGCAAACCTCATTCATTAGGACTTCCCAGATCCAGACCCACTGCCCAATTGACATGCAAGATCGTGCCCTACTTCACGTAGGGAGGACGCCTTCTCCTCAAGACTACCTCATTAAAGCCCTATACTGCCAGACTCCTCACCGTGAAGAGAGAATTCTTCAACTTAAGCTGTCCAGTAGCAATGCGGGTGGTGGAGAACGCCTTTTGGCATCCTGACCAACAGGTTCCAGGTACTTCTCACCACCATGCAGCATCGCCAGAGACACATGAAGAGGATTCATAGAGGCTTGCTGCATCCTTGCACATCTCATGCGCACCCGCTTACCCAGTCTTTTTTTTTTTTTTATGCAGAACAGGCTCGTGGACCTCCAACAAGGCAATGGGACAGGGAGACTGTGAATGGAGCAAGGGCAAAACCGATAGACACTCAGGATGTGCAAGACCAACAGAGCCTCACGTGAAGGGAAAGCAGCGCAACCTCCTGAAACACTGCGGCAGGAAGGCTGGCAGGAAGGCTGGCAGGAAGGCTGGCAGGCAGGCAGGCACAAGGCTGGGCAGGCAAGGCTGGAGGCAGGCAGGAAACCCAAAAAATGGTGGCAGGCAGACTTAGCTTGCAGGAGGATGAAGGCAGGCTGCAGCCAAGGCTGGCAGGGCAGGCAGACAGCAAGGCTGGCAGCAAGGCTTTGCAGCAAGGCTTGACAGCAAGGCTGCAGGCAGGTTATTGCAAGCAGGGCAGGTAAGCTGTCAATTCCGTCCGACAGCAGGTCTTCCTCTGAATGGTGACCTGCTTCCGAGCTGCTTCCCTTATATCCGCGCGCTTACACAATGCATTCCTCCCCATATGCGCAATAACGTCGCATTCCGCTAGGCTTCTGCTGTGCATCGCTTCATCCGCTGTGCATCGTTCGGCTTCCGCTGTATCGTTCCGCGTCCACTTTTGCTGCCGCCCCCGGAAGCTAGCGGATGTGCCATCTGCCCCATCCGCTTCCATCCCTAGGCTTCCCGTTCTGCATCCTCCTTTCCATCCGCTCTGCCGTCCTCCCCGCATCGTTTCCTTTCTGTGTTGTCGCTCTGGTTATTTGCAAATTTTTCCCCTTTGAGAGCGGATAAACAACGGAT
>BHFT01078439.1:0-18561 GCA_004320025.1 Laticauda laticaudata
GAAGGAAATTTATTCCGAAAGGGTTGAAGGGCATTATCCACAAAATATTGACAAAGTGTAGGGGAATTAAGCATTCCGTGAGGCAACACTCACCAATGATATTATTTTGTGGGCATGCTATTATTAAAAACAAGGACAGTAAATGCAAATTTTTCTTTGTCTTGAGGCTGCAAAGGTACAGTAAAAAAGCAGTCTCCTTCCTCCAACTGCGTCAGGGGGTCCTTCACGCAGTCCGCCACGGAGAGTGCAGCTGTTGGGGGGGGTCTCCGTCATGGGATGCTCCACAGATGCCTGCCTGTACACAGGAGCTGACTCTTGGCCAGAAGAGGACTGGGTCTCTGTGGCCTGTCTGAGGGAGAGGGTTGTCAGAGGGGCTGCTCCTCGGTGGCGGATCTCACCCTCCAAGAAGCTGCACTTGGCCATCACGTAGGTCTCCCAGTCGGTGAGCTTGACCATGACCTGGCCAGATTTCTTAAGATGCAGCTTCCTGTACCAGGTGTGCATGTGCTTCCACCAACTGAGGAGAACCTCTGAAGTGTAGCCCAGGCTCTCCGTCTTCTCTCTCCAAGCCGCCTGCTTCCTTTTGGTGTCTCAATGGAGCCTGTGTCCCTTCCACCATAGGTACTTGTTCTCCCTCAGCCAGTCGAGCACCTCATCCTCATGTTCCTCTTCGATGGAGTATTGCCTCCTCTCCCGTTCATGCATATGCCTCTTCCTCCCTCTGGCAGGTCCATCTGGGCCCTCATCAGAGGGGCTTCAAGGTTCTAGGGGCTGCTCCACTTCACTACCAGCAGCAGCAACAGCAACAACAACAGTACCAGCAAAAGCAGGACCAGCAGCACCAGCAGGACCAGCAGCACCAGCAGCACCAGAGGCACCAGGAGCACCAGCAGCAGAGTCAGCACCAGCAGCACCAGCAGTACCAGCAGGACCAGGATCATCATCAGCAGAGTAAGCACCAGCAGAAGCCACAGCACCAGGAGCAGCCCCAGCAGAGGAAGCTCCAGCAGAAGCAGAGTCAGGGCCAGGAGGTGGGATGGTGGCCCTGTCCTTCTTGCCAGAGATGGCAGTAGATGGCACAGGCTTCCTCTTCTTCCCCATGGTTGCTGGGAGATGTGTCTGGCTGCAGGTCTTTCCTCTGAATGGTGACTGGTTGTGAGCTGCCTCCTTATATATCTGTGGGGCTGACACAATGCATCCTCCCCACGTGCGCAGTGAATGCTTTCCATCCGCTAGGCATCTGCTAGGCATCCGCTAGGCATCCGCTATGAATCCGCCACTTCTGCTGCGCGTCCGCTTTGCTGTGCTCCCCCGGAAGCCCTGAGGATGTGCCATCCGCTTCCATCCACTAGGCTTCTGTGGAGCATCTGCTTTACATCCGCCCTACGTCCTCCCCCCGTCCATTCCTTTCTGTTGTTGTCCGCTCTGCTTATGCAAATTTGAGGCACTTCTGAGAGTGGATAACAACGGATGGAACATTTTCTCATCCGTTGTGTCCTTTTTACATACTTTTTGCATCCGTCGGCCGATGTGACAGGGCCTCAAGGTAGAGCATTAACAAAGGACGAGAGGAGTTCAGCTGATGAAGTAAGCCTGCAGATAAAGAAGTTGATCCAAATACTGCATCCCCATGATTACCTATACCAGGAGATGGAATTTCATATGGAAGAGGAAGCAATTAAGCAACAGAAGAATTACAAGGAAGAACTTGAGGAAGATGCACCCAAATTTGAATCATGAGGATACCAGTGTATTCTGAATCTATTACCCCAGGCACAACAAAACAGCCCTTTTTGTGTGCAGAAGAATGGGGCAACTAATCCTGAAAGAAGAGGACCTTTAAATTGAGATGGAACTATTTTAACTTCCATGGGAAATTTTAACTCAATTTCCTCTTGAGTGATTAAATCGATCCCAGCACTACTGGCTGTGGCTGGGGAGGAGTGAGAGAGACTGCTGGAGGAGTCAGAGTGATGGGANAGACAAATGACAGCATTCGTATAACATGAAGGTGGAGGTGTTAAAAGAGAAAGTTCATTGTAACCAAATTGTTCAATTGCATGCCTACATAAATGCCACACCTGCAAAACTTCTATTTTTGCTCGAGGTTCAGTATGCAATGTTTTCCCAATACGTTCCCAATCAGTTAATTTTAAACATCCCTTTTCTCTGTACCATAGGCACTGAGCTGCAATCTCCTGGAACAGCCTTAAGAGATTTCTCTGTGGTACCTCAGTATTCTTCTTCTTGAACAAATAGCCTAATTCATCTACATGCTTCCTTTGTTCCTCAGAAAGCGAAGACCCCATACTTTACAGAAACCAAAAGGTTGAAGAAAACACAAAGGGTTGAAGGTGCACCAAATCCTTGCCAGAGGATGTAAGAGGGTCACTGTTCAGGCACCACTTGTAAAAATGACGAGTCAGTCGAGTTTTTTGATCATGAACAACTGAATCATGATGATCTTTACTGGAGTGTAGTCTTGCATTTATACACATTTTTAGTTATCCTCCAACATTGGAGCATTGGAGATTACTGTTTAGCACAGTAATCCATACAATTATCTCTAGTTAAAGACTAACATATGATTACTTCCCCTCTCTAATCATCCTTTAGATTAGTGACTTTGTTTGCCTGGGTTGTATTTAATTGGAAACATTCTTTATCTGAGGTTTGCCATCCAAGACTGGAACATTCCTGAAATTACAACTCTACAGAAGATAAAGGAAGGGCTAGTAGAAGTGGATTCATCCAGATTGTTTCTGTGGAAATGCAAATTAAAAAAACAGCTGGAGCTCAGCTGCTTTCTTGTTAATTTTCATATTGCACAATTTATCACCTAAAGGAAAGAATAGTTAAAAAAATATTCTTCAAGGAGAAGCTGGATAGAGACAGAAGTGTGAAATATTGAGCGCACTTTATTACACCCAGACCCAATATCTCTTCGGCTTTTCATTTTTGAAGGTGATCTTACACGTTTATATTTCTAGGAACATTCTTTGAAACTCAAGGCATTATTTTAGGTCAACCTAAAATAATAATAAAAGGCTAATTTTGATGCATTCTCCATGGGCTTCCCCTTGAGGCTCACTTGGAAGGTGTTGCTGCTCCACAATGAAGTGGACAGTTATGACTGCACCTGATTTGACACATTTTANTGTGACTGCACTCATTTGACACATTTTACCATTGCTGCCAGCAGCCATTTCTGCTTACTTGCAGGACTAGTCTTCTCATTGAGTTAACTAGTTTTTATAAGATAAAACATCCTTGGGATCCAGTATATTAACAAGTGTCATCTGGCAGAGCCCAGGATGTTTCCCTAGAAAAGTTAACCATTTCACTTTTGCACTTTTAACAATGTAGCTTCCGATAAAGTATCTGCATGTTACAGAGGAAATTAATCATTTCCTAAAACTTCTGCCAATATAATATACCTCAGCAATATAGATACAGCTGATAGATGATAGATGATAGATAGATAGATGGATAGATAGACGTGCGTGTGTCTGAGAGAGAGAGATGACAAACAAACATAGAGATAGAAAATTATATTCTTTAGAATTTTTTTTGTTCAACTCTTAACAAATGCTTCTTTAAAACTACTTATGGTATCAACTATTGTGGCAAGAAAGTATTTCTTGAAATGTAAAAGGACAGAAGGTTACAGAAATATTGCTTTGTTGTTTTCTCAGATATGGATCAATGTATGAACTGTCCGGAAGATAAATATCCAAATGAAGAACGAGTTCAATGTATTCCCAAAGCTGTATCCTTCCTATTGTATGAGGAATATCTGGGCATCATCCTGGTCTCCTTTGCCCTATTCTTGTTCCTAAATTCAGGTTTTGTCCTCATTATATTCTTTCAATACCTAGAAACTCCCATTGTCAAAGCTAACAATCGTGACCTGTCTTTTATCCTCCTGGTCTCCCTCTTGCTTTGCTTCTTGTCTCCTTTTCTCTTCATTGGTCAACCAAGGAAAGTTACCTGTCTTTTCCAGCAGATGGTTTTCAGGATCACTTTCTCAGTTGCCATTTCTTCTCTCTTGGCTAAGACAATCACAGTGGTCCTGGCTTTCTTGGCCACAAAACCAGGAAACCGAGTGAAGAGATGGTTGGGAAAGAGCTTAGCCAATTCCATAATCCTTTCTTGTTCTNGTCCAAATTATCCTCTGCTCCATCTGGCTTGGAGCTTCTCCCCCATTCCCTGAATTTGACTTTCACTCTCAACCTGGTGCGATCATCCTGCAATGCAATGAAGGCTTTGTTTTCATGTTCTACATCACCCTCAGCTACCTGGGCTTCCTGGCCACCATTTGTTTCATCGTGGCTTTCCTGGCCAGGAATCTGCCTGGGGCTTTTAGTGAAGCCAAGCTTATAACCTTCAGCATGCTGGTCTTCTGCAGTGTCTGGGTGACTTTTGTGCCCACTTACCTGAGTACCAAAGGGAAATACATGGTGGCTGTGCAGATCTTCTCCATCTTGGCCTCCAGTGCTGGGCTACTGGGCTGCATCTTCATCCCCAAATGCTACATTATCATTCTGAGGCCAGACCTGAATATGAAGAAGCAGCTTACAACCAGAAGAAATGAAGAAATGTGAGACAGGGGGATCTTAAGTCTCAGCATTTTTCAAAAAGCTACATTTAGAAAATATCCAAGCTGCTCTCCATACCTAAGTAGGCCAACAATTTTGGTTGAAATGATTAAAGGCTGATGCAAGATTCTGTTCCACATCCTCATCTTGTGGAATTCCTAGGTGTTCACTCAGCTCTTTTAAATTCTTAAGATGGCATGTCTGTCCTGGGCCTTTAGCCTACCTGATATCAGATTTTTGAAACATATTTGTGCAGTGGGAATCTTGTGCTGATAGAAAAAATATATGGTGGTGGTGTCCTAAAATTTCCATTATTTTAGTTGTATCATCGTCATCTGCAGTTGGTGTGCTTTTTAATATTGGACTCAAGATCACATTAGGAGTAGTATAATCCAGATTCAGCAATTGGTCGACTAACTTATTATAAATAAGTTAAATAACAAAGTAGCTAACATAGAGCATAATAAGACTTTTAGAAAAGAATTTATACTGAATGGGATGATTGAATGTCCCATTGATGTCAGGGAGAAGTAAAATTGCCCCTAAATGCTGAATCAGAAGTTGTGGTAATGCATACATCCCCATATTCTGCTTCTGGACAGTCCAGAGAATCCAAACCAAAGAGTCCAATGATTGTCATTGGGAAATGATGGTAGGTCCTGGTCTTATCTAAAAGACTTATTCTTCCTCCTTCACTGTATTATCACTTTTTATCTTTCTTGCATCCAAGAGGTTCTCTGCCTTCCTCAAACCCTTCTTGGAGCTGTCAAAAGAATCTCCATTTGGTCTTGAGTGAATGTCTATGCAAATTCTCAATCATCCAGGTCATGGTTATCCCAAAGGTGCTTTTTCAGGAGACAACTGGACTTTCTTGTCTTTCTTTAAAGATGTTTCACTTCTCATGCATGAAGCTTCTTCAGGTCTGACTGGATGGTGGGGAATGGAAAGATTTATAATTGCAGACAGCTGGTCAGTTGTATTCTTTTAGAGAGTCATTGAGGCCACCTGGATATTTTTCTGTGTCATTAGGGTCACCTGAGTAGTACAAATGGGCGTGGCATCTTCTTGGAACTAGTAAAATACCCACGTCCTTATCCACATCATACAGTTAATGATGTGGTTTTATGGACAAGATGCTTTTAATCTCCTCCTAGGGGAGTGTTTATCATCTTTCTGTGCAATGTTCTCCAGCCTTCTAATGAAAATTGATGTTTGTATAGGAAATGGAAAATGCTGTATTTCAACAAATATTTAATAAATTTTAGAAGCGGAAAGGGCATGAGTGCCACTAAATGTTGTTCTTTCAAAGAAGAGTTGAGCTGAAAAAGAGGTAAAATATGATGTTAACAATATGGTCCAGATGGATCTTGACAGACTAGAATGCTGGGCCGTATCAAACAAAATGAAATTAAATGTAGAGAAAAGTAAAGTCCTCCACGTTGGCAAGAAAAACCAAAAGTACACATACAGACTGGGTGAAACCAGGCTCTATAGCAGTAACTGTGAGAGGGATCTTGGAGTCTTAGTGGACAACTAGCTAAATATGAGCCAGTCGTGTGCAGCCGTGTTTATATGAACTGCAAATTAAAACACCATTTGAAGCTCAGCTGCTTTCTTGTTAATTTTCATATTGCACAATTTATGATCTAAAGGAAAGAATAGTAAAAAAAAATTTTAAATGAGAAGCTGGATAGAGACAAAAGTGTGAAATTTTGAGCAAACTTTATTGCACCCAGAGCCAATATCTCTTCTCCTTTTTATTTTTGAATGTGATCATCCACATTTATATCTCTAGGAAGATTCTTTGAAACTAAAGGCATTATTTAAGGTCCACCTAATATCAGGCTACTTTTGATTCATTCTCCATGGGCTTCCCCTTGAGGGTCACTGGGAAGGTGTTGCTGCTCCACAATGAAGGGGACAGTTATGACGGTACTTCATTTGACACATTTTACCATTGCTACCAGCAGCCATTTCTGCTTACTTGCAGGACGAGTTTTCTCTGTGAGTTAACTAGGTTTTATAAGATAAAACATCCTTGGGATCCAGTTTATTAACAAGTGACATCTGGCAGAACCCAGGATATATGCCTAGAAAAGTTAACTATTTCATTTTCTCACTTCTAATAAAATAGCTTCCTATCAAGTATCTGCACGTTACAGAGGAAATTATTCATTTCCTAGAACTTCCTCCAATTTGATGCACCTTAGGGGATCAAAATACAGACTGGGTGAAACCAGGCTTTATTGCAGTAACTGTGAGAGGGATCTTGGAGTCTTAGTGGACAGTGAGCCAGCAGTGTGCTGCAGGAGCCAAAAAGAGCTCATTAACAAAGAGGTACAATCAAGATCAAGTGAGGTACTAAGAACACTCTATAAAGCCTTAATAAGACAACACCAAGAGTACTGCATACAGTTTTGGTTACCACACTGTAAAAAAAAGTATTGAGACTCTAGAAAAAGTACAGAGAAGAGCAGCCAGGTTGATTAGGGGACTGGAGGCTGAAACATACGATGAACGGTTACAGGAACAGGGCTTGGCTAATCTAGTAAAGAGAAGGACCAGGGGAGACATGATAGCTGTCTTCCAATATTTGAGGATCACTTGAGACTTTCAAGAAGAGATTGGACTGCCATTTGTCAGAAATGGTGTGTGGTCTCCTGCTTGGGTGGTGGGTTGGAATAGATGACCGACAAGGTCTCTTCCAACTCTGATGATCTGTTATCTGTTATATGCAATAGTGTGAGCTGCTTTATTATAGTGCAACAAGAAATGCAAAATTATTATAAAATGGGAGTTGCTATGAGGAAGCAAGTTGGGCACAGGAAGTATCAGCTTCANAGGGGAGACATGATCGCAGTTTTCCAATATTTGAGGGTCACTTGAGACTTTCCAGAAGAGAATGGACTGCCATTTGTCAGAAATGGTGTGTGGTCTCCTGTTTGGGTGGGGGGGTTGGAGTAGATGACCTAGCAGCCCCCTTCCAACTCTGATGATGTGTTATATGCAATAGTGTGAATTGCTTTATTATAGAGCAACAAGAAATGCAAAATTATTATAAAATGGGAGTTGCTATGAAGAAGCAAGTTGGGCACAGAAAGTTTCAGCTTATATGAGAATTTAGCTCAGTCATTGCACTTCTTCCTTGTGACCTCCAGAGCATGGGAAGTAGGCTACAAAACATTGTGCACAAAGCTGTGGATTTTTAAATGGACAACTTGGTGCCAACCTGAAAAGTGATATCAATCTTAAGCCCATGTCACAGTGAACCAACGGATGCAAAGAGGATGTAAAATGGACAAAAAACCTTGACATCCGTTCGAAAATGCGATGTACTCACTGCCTCCATTTTGCTTCCTCTCTATCCGTCCAGAATCCGTTTACTGACGTTTCATCCACTCCAAAAGTTTTGGGCTGCTCAAAACTTTTGCATGGAAAATGTATCAAGTTCATCCGTTCTGCATCCGCTACGCATCCGCTACGCATCCGCTACGCATCCGCTACGCATCTGTTACACATCCGCTATATCCGCGAGGCATCCGCTACGCATCCGCGCAACTCCATCCACCCGGACGCAGGGAGGAAGCGGAACGGACGCAGAACAGATGCAGAACGGATGCCAGAACGGATCGCAGTCACGGAAGGCAAAAGTGTTTAAAATGGAAACAAATGTTCGGCAGAGGGGACCTTATCCTGGCGGATATTAAGGATGTCTTAGAGGAATTGCGAGAGGATGCGCTTCAAGAAACCTTTTAGATTGCCTATACAAAAGGGGGCTAGCAATCATCTGCATCTCACTTTCAGAATACAGCTGCCCAGCAGTGGCAGACCTCTGCAGCTCTGTGAACTCCTACTACAGGAAGAAGAAAGAGGCGGCAAGCAGTGTCTGGGTATGAAGATGGTTCACCAGAAGAGCAGAGGACGGACTGTACAACAGCTGCCTGGTGGAGCTCAGGCGAAGAACCATCAAGGCATGTCCCAGAACTTCATGAGGATGCCTACAGCCATGTTTGACGAACTTTGTGCAGCGGCTGACACTCAGGTTGACCAAGGCAAACACCAGCTTCGCGGGCCCAGCCTGGAACCTTGGGCTCAAGGTGGCATTCACGTTCTGCGCCCACCGTGGCTCTCAGGACCACATACAGGAGCATGCAGTTGCGGCTGGAGGGTGCCATCTCAACAACATCAACATTCGTGGTCAGAGAAGCTGATGCAGGCCATGCATCGAAGAATACATGGAGGAGCTCCTCCAGTGCCCCACCACTCGGAGAAGGCTGGGAAGAAAGTGCAGAGCCAGTGTGTATCAGAGGTGAACTTAACCCATATCGTTGGAGCCATAGATGGCAAGCACATGGCCTGCAAGATCCAGCCAACTCGGGGTCCACTTATTACAACTTCAAGGGGCTTTTTCAGGCATCATCCTCTTTCGCCATGGTCGTGCTGACTAAGTTCATGTACATCGATTGCTTCAGGCAGCGGCCCAGCTTCAGATGCCCAGGTATACAACGCCAGTCAGCCCTGCAAGGAGGAGGTGGAACACACATCTCGTGGGTTTTTCCAAGATCCTTTTTGAACCGCCTGCCAACGACACACATATGATGTGCCGTACTTCCATCGTGGGGGATGATGCCTTCTCCCTCACAAACTACCGTCATGAAGCACTACACCTTCCAGACTTCCTCAACCCGTGAAGAGAGGATCTTTCAACAACAGGCTTGTCAGGGCTAAGGTGGGTGGGTGGAGAAGCGCTTTGGCATCCGCTGGCAACAGGTTCAGGGTTACTTCTCACACCATGCAGGCATCATCCAAGAAGCCGTGTGAGGAACATCATGGAAGCTTGCTTGCATGCCTGCACAATGCTCATTCGCACCTGCTACCCATCTTGCAGAACAGGCTTTGTGGTCCGTCAACAAGAGAATGGGGACATGGAGTCTGGGGGAATGGAGGCAAGGGCGAAACCTGATTCGACACTGAGGATGTGGCCAGGCACCCCAACAGAGGCCTCACATGAAGGAAGAAGCAAGGCGCAAGCTTCCTGAAAAACACTGGTGCAACTCCCCAGCTGGAGCAGTGGAGTGGCAAGACAGGATGGTGATGATTCAATGGAGTGCTTCTTCAGCCTGGTCTCATCACACGGATGAGATTGGGCCATTTGTTTGGTTGGCCTTCATGACGGCAGGGCGTTTAATAAAGTAAGTTTGTGTTTAATGGTTGACATGTGTGGATAATTATTACATTATTATTGATAATGAAGGGCCATAGGTGTGGCAGCTGGGAGGGTGGACCATAAAGTCCGCACCTATGCTTGCACTGGAGGCTTTCTATCCACAGGTAAATCCTAACCCATGCCAAAAGGTATCCTTACACATCCCACAAGCATGGCAAAGGCTTAAAAACATTTCTAAAAGTTTCAAGCAAGACTTTATTAAAAAAAAAAGAAATGAAGCATGTGTGTGAATCATAAATAACTTTATTAACAAGAAGCATAAAAAAAAATGAGTCTCTGGACTCCTCTTGGTCCACTCAAGTCTCAGGGGTGAAGGGTCAGGTGCTGAGGAGGTGGCTGTGCTGGAGTGCTTGTCATCAGCTTCCTCCAGAAAGGCAGACAGCAGCAGAAGCCCCAGCCGCAAGAAGAGTTGGAGCCCGTACTGCAGGAAGCGCCGCAGCAGAACCAGAGGTGAGGGCCAGGGGGCGGGGAATGGTGGCCCTGTTCCCTCTATGCAAGGTCTGGCAGCAGATGCTGAGGCTTCTTTGCTGCTTCCCCAGTGGTTGCTGGGGGTTGCTGCTGGAGGGAGGCTGGCAGGTAACCAAGGCTGGCTAGAAGGCTGGCAGGGAGGCAGGCACCAAAGGCTGGCAGAAGGCTTGCAGGCACGGCATGCACCAAGGCTTGCAGGTCGAGGCATGCACGCAAGGGCTTGTAGGAAGGCTGGGCAGGGAGGCATGCACGCAAGGCTGGCCATGAAGGTGGCGGCAGGCAGGAGCAACCAAGGCTTGCAGGCAGACATGACGCAAGGCTGGCAAAGGAAGGCAGGCAGGCAAGGCTGGAGGGGCAGACTGGCTGGCAGCAAGCTTGCAGGCAGGCAGATCAGCACAGTCTTGCAGGCAGGCATGCAGGCAGGCCAGCAAAGCTGTCAATCCGTCCGGGCAGCCAGGTTCTTTCCTCTGAATGGTGACCTGTTTCTGAGCTTGCTTCCTATATCCGCGGGGCTGATGCAAATGCATCTCCAATGCGGCAATTACTCCAAGGCATCCCTTAGGGTCTTCCGCTGTGCATCCGCTGTGGCATCTGCTATGCATTCCGCTCATTCCGTCGCGTGCCGCTTTGCTGAGGCCCCCGGAAGCCTGCGGTATGTGCCATCCCGCTCCCCTTGCTTCCATCGCGCGGGCTTCCATTCCGCATACCGCTTTTGCATCACCCTGTGTCGCTCCCACGCGTCCGTGTTATCCACTCCGGTTTATGCAAATATTTGCCCTTTTGAGCCGTGGATAACAATGGCTGAACACATTTTGCTCGGTCCGGCTGTGTCCTTTTTTGCATCTCGTTGGCCAGTGTGGACACATGGGCTTTAGTCTCTTCAAGGCACAGCATCCTTCAGCTTTTGAACAACTCTAGGTAGGAACATTGGCCTCCTAGTGGTGGGATTAAATTTTTTTACTACTTGGTTTCTTGTGGGGTGGCTTGTGGGCAATGGCATGGGGAAGGATACTGTAAATCTCTCCAGTTAGTATTTGCTGATCTCTTTGCACTCTCAAAATTTACATTAACCCATTCTCCCAGAATTGGTCAGAACCTGCTGAATACCATCTCTGGCCCTCTCCCCACCTGAGCATTGTTACAGCAGAGCACCCTAAAGTCATTCTGGGGTTAAAATAAATCGGTATGAAAATTTATTAAACTCAGGTCAGATGGACATTGAAAAAGGTGTTGAGATCATGGTTTGACTCTTGGAATGTATCAACTAAAAAGATATTCCTTGGTCTTTTTAGTTGGCCAGCAGAAAGGGAGCGTGGGAAAACAATGCAATTCCTAAAATGCCTGCATAATCACCTGGTGGCCCAAAGTTGTTGGTTGCAAGAATATTATGACTGATTACTCCTTGACTATGGGATATGTCCCAATTGGACAATATACATCCAGGAGGTGGTGGGGAAGACCAGGTCAAGGGGGAAACAAATGATGTAATTTTAAGTATTGGCTGCATCCCGCTAAAATGCAAACATGGCCCACTTCTAATAACCTAAAATTTTCTTTTCTCTGAGAGATGTGGCTAGAGACTTATGATTTTGAATGGGGGTGAGGACAGTTAGGACAGAGAATCTTTCCAGAATTAGATGGATACACTGGCAGAGTTAACAATAATACTAATCTACGATTAGAACTGAGAAAACCAAAAATGTAAGAGGAATAATAGAAAAAATATTAGAAGTAACAGAAAAAAATAGAAGGTTGAAAAAAAAGATAATGATAATAACAATAAAGCTAAATAAAGATATAGAGTTTATAAAGAAATTCGATTTCAATGTTCTTCACAATTTTAAACTATATTTTAACATTTGGTTGAAATTAGCAATGCAACTCTGTTTTTTCCTTTTAATCTATCTATCCAATTGCCTAAAAGCATAAATTGTTAGTTCTTATTTTTTTGGGGGGGGGGGGGGAGAATTTTATGGCAAAAAGATCATAAGGCTGTTCCAATAATCAATAAACTGGTAGATTTCATCCTTTCGCGCAGTTTTTGCCCATTTCAACAACTTCTGTAATTGCTCAATGAAAGCTTGTTCTGAATGTTTTCCAACATTTCAACTTTGTAGTTAAATCTCACACAATAATAATTGTATTGAAATGTATTGAAATAATCAATTTGTCTGGATTTTTTCCTAACTTTTTCATTCCCTCAATCTCAATAAAGCATTTTGGCTTCAATTGAAATAATTTATCATTATATTCTCTACATTAATGTATGTATTGATCCCAAATCTGTAAGTAATATTTACATACCAGATTATATAGATAATGAGAGATGGAAGGGACTTGTAGGTCATCTAGTTCAACCATGCCCAAGATGGAGACCCTAATATCCAATTTCTGCATCAAATGGCATCAAATCTCTCCTGAAAAGCTCTCAAGTGATGCAACTCCCACAACTTCCGAGGGCAAGCTGTTCCATGATTGATTGTTCTCCACGTCAGAAACGTTTCTGCCTCCTTTTTCAGGTTAAATCTCTTCTTTTTCAGTTTCCATGCCATTATGCCTTTCTGGCCTACAGGTGCTTTAAAAAAACAAACTTGAACTCCTTTCATCTCTGTGGGCAGCCCCTCAAATATTGGGAAGACTGCTATCGATGTCTCCCCTGGTCTTCTCTTCCTAGACTTAACAAGCCGCAGTTTCCTTGGACCATCCATCAGTCAATGATAGAAAATGTCTCTTTGTGTTCTTACTATCTCCAATTTCTTTCAAAGCTCTACAATAAATGCGCCATGTTGTAATCTCTGGAAGTCTGTTTTAATTGAGTTTAATTTATCCCTTGCAATGATCCTGAGACATTGAGAGGTTGTAATTGCCTGAAATGGAGTTTCAACAGTTTGCTATCTTCTCTCTCTCTCTCTTTAGAAGCACTAATTTTTCTCGGTACGAACAGTCATTGTAGTCCACTGACAGCAAAAGCCAACGACTGGCAATATCTTTATAGGTGGGTGTAAGCTCAATGGTTATTCCAGAGACTTCATCCAAGGTGTAACTACACCACAGGATCCGCAACCCCATTAAGGTGGCCAGTGGAACAACTACCGTGAGGGTGCTCCAATATATATGGGGAGAGTATCTGAAGCTTGCTGCAATGCATTCTCCTGGGACATGGAGTCAAGGTGGCACAGACAATCCAGATCAAACACTAAGAATTAAGAGTGATGCAACGCCAAAGGAAGCACTACCCAAGGAAGAGACATCTTTGGTGGTTTACGCAATCAACTGTAGTGATTGTGCAAGCATTATGTTAGGGGAAACAGCCACGTGGCTCCAGACACAGGGGTACATGAACACGAACTGACTCGTCTGGTGCAAAGAGCAGTGTTCTCAGATTGGGTATATGTGCAGGAGCATAATCACACATTCAGCTTTTCAAGAAGTGAAGTTGTTTGCCCATGATATAATTAAATGAGGGTGCCCTTTAAAAGAAGTCTGGTTTTCCAACAGAAATTCTTGTAAATTGCATATAGAACTAACCAGCGTCTACCTAAGCCCAAAAATGAACAAAAAAAGAAACCAAAACCCAAGGAAGATTCTGCAGGAGGAGCAGGGACCCTTCCCTATTGGGGAGCAGATCAATGGCAACCCCCCCCCGCTCCCTTGGCAAATGGACTAGTCCTATGAAGGGCTCAACTCAGGCTGTCCAAATACACAAGTTTTAGTAGATTTGGAGTAATGAAGAATGACGCCAGGCCACCTACAAGGTCAAAGCCAAAGCAACAAATTTCAAAGAGCTGGCATGTTATTATCACCTCCTAGAGATAAGATTCCCAGGTGGGTCAGGCATGGGAGATAAGCAATAACAAGGGATACAGCCTCCTTTGACCACATATGGAAGCAAAAACAACAGAGCTAATTATGATTGGAGTCATTGAGAGGGTCCTAATTTATGCAGCCAGGGCTAAATTGATTAATGATATACCCCAGGCAGGATTCTGTATGGCAGCTTAATACTTTCCTGAAGATGCAGCAGAGCCTGAGAAAGCTTCAGCCCATGTCCACTGAGAACGGGTGCAAAGAGGAAGTAAAACGGACAAAAAAGCTGCCATCCGTTTGACAACACGATGTACTCACTGCCTCCGTTTTGCTTTCCTTTCTATCCGTCCAGCATCCATTTATTGACGTTTCATCGCCTCAAAGTTTTTTGGCAGCCCAAAAACTTTTGTGTGGAAAATGTAATCCAATTCATACGTTCTGCATCTGCTATACATCCGCTATATCTGCTTAGGTCATCCGTTCCGCATCCACGCAACTCGCACGTCGGCACGCAGGGAGGAAGCGGAACGGACACGGAACGGATGCAGAACGGATGACTAGCGGAGGCAGCAATGGAAACAAAGCATTTAAATGGAAAAAAACGTTCGCAGAGGAACCTATCTCAGATTATTAAGGATGTCTCGAGGATGCCCAGAGGATTGCAAGGGACAACCTAGGGCGAAAACCTATGTTGGCTTATAAAAAAGGGGGAGCAACTCATCTGGATCTCATTTTTCAGACACAGCACGCTGCGGTTGCAGACCTCTGCAGCCTTCATCTGACTCTTCCTCTTCCCACAAGCATCCAGTCATGTCACCGTAGGTGCAACTCCCTACTGGGAGCGGTGGAGTGGCAAGACAGGATGATACGAATGCTTAATGGATGCTTCCTTCAGCTGTCTCATCACACAGATGAGATTGGCAATTGTATGTTGGGTGCCTACAATGAACAGGGCATTATAAAGAGTTCTGTTTATGTTGACATGTGTGGATCAATGCTTACATTATTTATTGATAAAATAAAAGGGCATAGGTGTGGCACCTGGGAGGGTGGGACCAACAGTCCACTATGCTTGCACTGGAGGTTTATGTTATCTCACATCTATCTTTAACGCCATCGCCCCCAAAAAGGGTTAATCCCTTGCACATCCCACAGCTATCTTAACCCATCCCAAAGGTCTCCTGCCATCCCACAAGGTTAACTTAACCCATCACAAAGTTTCCTGCTATCCGCACATATCCCTGTCCATGCCACATACTATTTACCATCGCCAAGAGGTATCCTGCCCCCGCACTGCTATCCTTATTCCATCCACAGCATGGCAAAGGATTAAACCATTCTAAAAGTTTCAACCAAGACTTCTATTAAAAAAAACAAAAAAAGACATGAGCAAGTGTGTGAATCAAAGATAAACTTATTGACAACAAGCTGTAAAAGAGAATGTCCAAGTCAAGTGTCCAAATAAAGTCCACACCCAGTCTCTGGCTAGTCTTCACGGTCATTCGGAGGTGTGCAGTCTCAGGGGTGAAGGGTCCAGGTGCTGTGAAGTGGTTGCTGCTGCAGTGCTGGTCTGTAATCATCATTGAGGTGCCTGGACCCGAGAGGACAACAGGTGACAGGGTGTGTTCAGAAGCTTCTCGGACAGCTTGGATCAGAGCGTGATGCTGAGAGGTTCCTTCTCAATGCCATGGGTGTCAGCCCCAGTACTATGAACAGCTGTACAGAGAGCCGGGCTTGGCTTGTGGGGTGGAGGAAGGAGTAGTGTAGTTGGGGCTGTCTGGTCTGCAGCTGGTGAGGCTGGCTTTGGTGGCATCGCCTGTCGTCGTGGCATTTTTGGCAGGTGGGTGGCATTGGCTGGCTCAGTGGAACCATGGCAATGGTGTCGCCCCGATGACTGTGTGCCTGGACTGGGAAGGGCTGCTGCTGTGCTGCTTGACCTCCTGGTAGCCGTAGCCCATGGTAGGTGAGGGGCTGTGGAGCCTTGAATGGGAGGACCAGCTGAGAGAGTGAGATCTATGCTGGTGCGGATGGTGCGCCTGATGTCCAGCAGGACAGTGTGGCTCTTGCCTCCTATTGACCTGGCTCTCCTGCCCTTCTGTGGAGGTGGAGCTGGGGGGGGGGTGGATGCAGGTACGGCTGTGGTGAATGCAACATCTCCCTTCTCCACGCACCAGGGAGTCCCTCTCATCGCGCTCCACCACTGGTTTACAACACCTGTCCGTGGGTTCTCCGCCTGTGGCACCCGCTCAACAGAAACCAGCCTGGAGACAGGCGACTGACTTCGGCTGGAAGAGGACTGTCTCTCAGCAGGCTGCTGGAGAGAGACGGTAGTGAGAGGGGTCCTGGTGCGCTCCACGGTGGCTGGATTCTCACCCTCCAGGAACTCACCTGGTCATGATTGTAGGTCTCTCTGTCCGTCAGCTTAACCGTGGGCCTGGCAGATTTCTTCAAGGTGCAGCTTCCGTAACAGGTGTGGCATAGCTGTCCACAGCCGAGAAGACTCTGAAGTGTAACCCATACTCTCCGCCTCTCTTCAAGCAGCCTGCTGTGGTATCCCTGTAGAGACGGTGTCCTGTCTCACCACAGATAGTCATGTCTCTCTCAATCATTCAGCACCTCATCCTCCGTGTTCCTCCTCAATATAGTATTGCCATCCTCTGCCCCGTCCCCCAGATACGCTCTTCTCCCTTTGGGCAGGAACCAGAATGGGCCTCATCAGAGGGGGCTCCCAGGTAGTAGGGGCTGCTCTCCAACCACAAACCAGCAGCAGCAAGATCATCATCAAAATCATCATCATCATCAAAACAAGCAGGATCATAATCACGCATCATCATCCATATCAATACCAGCAGCAGCAGCAGGAACACGGATCAGCCCAGCAAAGCGCCAGCAGGACTAGGAGCACGAGCAGGACCGACAGGACCAAGGGATACACCAGGCAGCTCCAGCAGTAACGCAGGAGCACGAGCAGGACAAGAGCACAAGCAGGACGAGCAGGACGAGCAAGAACCAGGAGCCAGAGCAGGATGAGCAGGAGCAGGCGGTATTTGGCGAGCAACTTCAGCAGAGTAAGCAGCCCGCAGAAGACACCCACCGCTTGGAGACTTCAGCAGAGAGTTAGCAGCAGCAGAAGCACCACAAGCCAGGAGCAGCGCCAGCAGAAACTCCAGCACAGAAGAGCGAGCCGAGGAGCAGAAGCCGCAGCAGAAGCAGAGTGAGGGACGGGGGCAGGAGGGTGGACCCTGTCCCTCCTTGCCAGGGATGATGGACAGGTTTGCTGAGGCCTTCTCTCTTCCCCATGGTTGTGGGGTTGCCTGACTGCAGGTGAGGCTGGCAGGCACAAGGTGGCGGAGGAAGGGACTGGAAGGGAAGGCTGGTACCAACAGGCTGGCAGGAAGGCTGGAAGGAAGGCTGGCAACAAGTCCTGGAAGGAAGACTGCACAGGCTGGAAAGGAAGGCTGGGGGGGCTGTGCCACCTGATCCACTTCTCATCCGCTTGGCTTCCGTTCCGCATCTGCTTTCCATCTGCCCCTGCGTTCCTCCCCACACTCCGTTATATCCTACTCTGGTTATGCAAATTTTGCCCTTATTGAGAGCGGATAACACGATGCAATATTTTGCTCGTACGTTGTGTCCTTGTTTGTATCCATTGGAAGTGTTGACATGGCCTTTAGTAAGAGTGCTTTTTCAACTGGTCTTCTGTAAAATATATACATATCTAGATCATTGTAGTTATCTGTGGCTCGACTAGGAAATACTGGCGCATGATCCATTGCTGTTTTGAAATACTGAGCCAAAAGAAGTGTGTTAAGAGGTGGATTTTAATGGTGTATCATTGGTAGTTTTTTGCATTAGGTCCTTTCAAGGGGTGGGATTGACCTTGAGTCTTTTAGTTTGTTGTTTACAAAAATTGTAGAAAGGGCAGGTGGAATTGGTGCAATCAGGCTTTTCCTGCTTGTTTAATGTGAGTAGTTTTTCCATTCAGTCTTTATCTGGTGGCATAAATTTCTGTATCGGCTTTTTGAAGTGTAGCAATGTGACCAGATTTGTTTTTTCCGCCAAAAGGTGATCTCTTTTTGGATTTGAAGCTTCTTTAATGTTAGGGTAATTTTAAGAGGTAAGGATTTCCACAATGCTGATGGTAAACATGATAGTCTCTTACTATGGAATGGAGTCAGGGAGGGATGCGTTGAGCCATGTTTCAAGACGAATAAATGTAAATTTAGCTGTATTTAGTAAGAGGGAGAAATTAGGTATTTTCTTCACAAGGCTTCTTGCATTGAGTAGCTTTGCAATTGTAAGGCCAACTGTAGTTTGGAATTGAGGTAGTTAGGGGCATGTGTGCCTTGTCTTGCGGTGGTGGTGGATTGGTTTGAAGAAGGGTTGGGTGCCGAGTTGTGGGTTGTGTGACTTACTTTTACACAGTCAGCCATGGTGTCAATATTTACAGGTCCTTCTCTC
>BHFT01078440.1:377-16308 GCA_004320025.1 Laticauda laticaudata
GGGGGGGGGGGGAGAAAAGGGGAGATACCACTATAACATCAAGAAAATAAATGAAAACTGCTCGGAATGCCAGAGCTGGTATTCAGCAGGTTCTGGCCAGTTCTGGAGAACCGGTAGTAGAAATTTTGAGTAGTTCGGAGAACCGGTAGAGGAAATTTTGAGTAGTTCAGAATCCCACCTTTGACTGGCCCCGCCAAACCCATCTATTCTCTGCCTCCCGAGTTGATTGGCTGGGTCTTCTTTTGTTTCCCTGCACAGGAGAATGGAGCTGGAAAGCAGGTTAGTGGAGTGGGGAGGGAAGAGAGATTTTGTAATAACCTTACCCTGGAATGGGGTGGAAATGGAGATTTTTGCAGTATCCTTCCCCTGCCATGCCCACCAAGACATGCCACGGCCACCAAGCCACACCCATAGAACCGCTGGTAAAAATTTTTGAATCCCACCACTGGGGAATGGTATTAAAATTGTTCACAATACCAGCTTACCCAGATGAAAACTCTCTTGAAATTTTTTTTTTTGCAATTCTCCATATTATCACCATCAGAAAATATGATCATCCAGGTCATTCTAAAACTTCAGCCATATTAAAATACAAAATCTACATGTCTTCCTCCAAACATTAAGGAAAATGTTAACACTGTTAATCATTTCTTTTTGCTTCAACAAATTCTTTTGCAGTTTCAGAAAAATTCCTAATAAATCCTGCATCTCTCATCTTCTGGCAAAAGGTAACACTGTACCCAGCGAGACTGGACCTTTTAACTCTCTCGGAATGAATTTCTCCCCAAGGCTTTATAAATATTACACACGGGAGATGGTAAGGATAAATACATTATTGATTTCTCAGGCTCCCCAGACACGTAAACAGAGCTGCGCCGGAATTTTCTAGGACTGCTGCTCAAGAACCGAGAGGGCGTAATTGGGAACCTTGGTGCAAACAAAGGAATAAACAAGCAAACCGTAAGCAACAAAGTGGAGATTAAATTGTGAACATAACTCTCCTGGGCATGATCATTCTTAATGAGGCAGAGATATGGCGAAAATAAGGAAGTCCAAACTGACTCCATGTCTTGATTAGAAAAGTAATCCCTCAGCTCCCTTTTTAATAATCTGTTCTTTGCTTGGTTGGCACCCTGGTGTCTTACATTTGGAAGATTAATATCAGATGCCTGTGTTTTAAGATTACACTGAGATGTCCAATTATTTTTAGAGCTAACTTTTTTGTTGTTGTTCCAGTTAACAGTTTACTACCTGTGTACTATCACCATCTCTGAAGGAGTTTACAGTACTATATAACAAATGACTGTTGAATACAAACCATCAGAGACATAAATCTCACTTTCCAGTAAGGTTTGCTGCTGGTATTACTTACCAAGCAAGGCAACGAAGCAAAAAAACAACAACCCCTACCCAAACTTTGTAACATATCAATGTCCATTATATAGTAGGCTGTATGAAGACAAGCCAGCATTTTCCCAATAGATGCATACATATACAGGTAGTCCTTGACTTACGACCTCAGTTGAGCCGAACATTTCTGTTGTTAAGTGAGACATTTGTTAAGTGAATTTTGCCCCATTTTATGACCTTCTTTGCCACAGTTGTTAAGTGAATCACTGACAGTTGTTAAGTGAATCAAGTCAGGAACAGCATTGTTACATGAATTTGGTTCCCCCAATGACTTTGCTTGTCAGAAGGTACAAAAGGTGATCCCATGATCCCAGCATACTGCAACCATCATAAATATGAGTCCGTTGCCAAGCACCTGAATTTTGATCACATGACCATGGGGATGCTGCAATGGTTACAAAGTGTGAAAAATGGTCATAAGTCACTTTTTTTCAGTGTCGTTGTAACTTTGAACGGTCACTAAATGAATTGTTGTAAGTCGAGGACTACCTGTAATTGTGGATTTTTGCTTATTTGAGACTTGAGACTTTCAAGAAGAGATTGGACTCCCATCTGTCAGAAATGGCATAGAGTTTCCCACTTGGGTAGAGGGTTGGACTAGATGACCTACAAGGTCCCTTCCAACTCTGATTATACTGTATATTACATCTGTTATTATTTGATAATGGAATAATAGACTGTTTTTTTAAAATAGGCCAGACCTTTGGACCACAAGCTAAATAGCTACAGCTGAGGCTGAGAGTATAAAATCCTTGGGTTGTCTGTGGCATCAGAGCTTCCTTTTTCGAGCCCTTCCTCCACTTCCACCTGCAAGAATTCTGATGCCACCTATGTGTGTGAAAGGGCTCCACCCGTTTTGCATCACTGCCCTTCCTTTGCAACCTTCATTCAGCCAAAAAGTAACCCTGATTACTATTTTTGTCAGTCCTGATATGCAAATAATGGTGAGAGCAATAAAGGGTATGTTCCACATCAGAGTCTAAAGGTTAACCTAAACATGTCAGTGGTGTAATGATATGTGGGAATGACCTTGGGAAACAAAAGAAAGAGCTGCAGACTAGACGCTGGTTAGGTAAGAAGAAGTTGACCCTGGCAGAAGAAATGGGGGTAGGGAAAGCATGCCAGAAGGAACACCACTTCCCATTTTCTTGGATTGTAAGCGCAAGAAAGGAAGAGACCGTACTTTCAATTTTGCAATATTTTAAAGAATATAACTGTATATAACAATAAAGATAGGGCTAGGCCTCCTGGCTGTGCTTCTTGCCTGGGCTACTTTGAGTGCTGACAAGTGGTGAGGTGCTTCATTTCTCTGCAGGCATATTGTCCTCAGGTATTTATCTGGAACAGCAATTGCCCGTGCACCAAAGCATTTTAAAACTGGCCAAGAGCTTTCAGATCACTATGAGAATGTCTTTAAGGGGTGGCTCCTAAGGAACCTCTTTTCTATGAGTTGTACTGGCTTCTAATATATATAAAATAGAATAGAACCGGAAGGGACCGTGGAGGTCTTCTAGTCCAGCCCCTTGCTCAAGCAGGAGAACTTATATCATTTCAGACAAGTGACTGTCCGGTCTCTTCTTAAAAGCCTCCAGGGATGGAACACCCAAGATTTCTGAAGGCTATTCCACTGGTTAATTGTCCTCACTGTTAGGAAGTTGCTCCTTAATTCCATATTGCTTCTCTGATTAGTTTCCAACCGTTGTTTCTTGTCCTGCCCTACGGTACTTTGGAGAATAATTTGACCTCCTCTTCTTTGTGGCAGCCCCTCAAATACTGGAATACTATTATAATGTCATCCCTAATTCTTCTTTTCTTTAGACTAGCAGAATAGGCGTGATTGAAAGTGCTCCTTATCACCTTTAAGACCCTACATGCCACAGGACTGGGTTACTTGAAGGGCCAACTTCTCCCAAGAACATCTGCCTGCCCCAGACACCCCCACATGGAGGCTGCTCCAGATCCCTTCTTTTAAATCTTTTCATCTTCTGGAGCCTAGGAGGTGGGCTTTTTTCTGGGGTTGCTCCTCTTTTCTGGAGCCATCTCCTCCCTGACTCTCAACAGGCCCCAATTTTGCTCACTTTCAGGAAGGCCACTAACACTTGTGGTTATTCTGTTCTGTTGCTTGGTTGCTATATTCTGTATTTTGTATCTTTACAGTATATTGTTAGTATAGAATGGTAACATAGTTTGGGGAGTTAGTTTATTGTTTTCCTTTTCTGCTGCACACTGCCCAGAGCCATACTGTTGGATGCCCTTATATAGTTTATTAATAAATACAAGGTAATTTTTTTTAAAAAAAGAAATCTTAAGCACATGACCAAACTTTAGCCTGAGCTCCAGAATTATCCTTTTCATTTCAGCTTTCTTTTCCAATAACCATTTCACAGGATGTAGGCTGATGAGGCACACTGCTTGACCAAAAAACATTTTCGTTCACCCCTGTGTAGTTTAGATTTGCTCTTGTTTATTATTCAACATTTTATTGATGTGGTTCCCCCCCCCCCCCCGTTTAAGACAAGGAGCACAAAGCCAGTTTTCAGAAATCTAATCACAATTTGCTTCCACAAAGCATAACAAATAGTTCTTTTATGAATGGGAGCCTGATGATGTTCAGAAAAACCTACATACATATGTAATCTAAATAAACCCAATAAAAATGTCACATCCTGTACACACAATTCTAGGCAAAACACACATATCATGTAAAGTCAACTTTCTGATATATACAATACCCAGTGCAATACAGAGATATAGAACACACAGGGAATACAAGGAAAATGTCACCATCTGGTCTACCTCTTCTCTTTCCAATCCCCTCCCTATCATGCTGGGTAAACTTTGTCAATTCATCTCACCTTTTTTCTTTCTCTCTCTCTCTCTGGGAAATTGCCCCTTGTTCAAAATAGAGCTTAACAGGAATCTTATAGTATTTGTGGATTCTGTATGGAAATGAAAGTGAGACTGCTGGCAGCTAGTACGGTTGTTTAAATACATTACTTAATTAAATAAAAAATATGACTAAACAAAAGTATGAAGAGAAGTATATGCCGAGCTACCAATACTCATAGATGCTACCTGGGAGGGCTCAAAGTATGACTGAAAATGGCATCTTATGATATTTGACTAAGATAACCAGACCTTTGAAAGTTTCCTGTATAATAAAGTAGTCTATTCACACTATCTTGCACAACTGTAGTGTCAATAAATCTGTTAATAAATTGTTGTCAAAACGGTATCATATACAAAGATTTCCTGACTTACTGCATGATTTTTCACCAGACGGATTTTTGAAGTTATTTCCCAAAGCAGATATGTATAAAGACTGTGACTTGGGATATGTACCATGTTCATGAGTTCCAAATAAAACTACAACTAGCACTTCATTCTAAACTGGTATTTTTTAAAAAAAAGTTATTAGTATATATGTAACCATTGTCAGCATCTTCATCAGATAGGTTTGAGTCCCACATTGAAACTTGGTATTTTTAAAACCTGGCTGTCTAGAAGCTTCTCTTTTGCAAGCTGATTTATATCCACCTCCATGGGATTTTGAGTGCCAAGAGTCAAAAGAGCAATGAAGTCATTCTGTGCTTTCTCTACTTGGCTGAGAGGCAAGATATTAAGATTGTGTGGACTGTTCATTTATCTCTTCACAATCAGAATTGTTTAACGGGAGTTATAGAGATGACAGATTTTAATAGCTTTGGCTTTTCAGCTTGCAATAAACCATTAATATCTTTAGTGTCAGCTGCATTCAGAAGTATGGTCACTTTTATTTTTGATTGGTAACATATTCTCAATATCTCTCAGTAAATCTTGAACAGCTTTCATTAAATTAGAGTGCAGTTGTATGGCTCAATTATGGGCTAAAGGATTTTGAATTTATTGAAACTGTTTTTGTAGTAGAATGTCAGGTACAGCACCGTCTCCATCTTGCTCACTACAGTTGGACACACTCAGCAGAATGGGGAAAGCAGTACTGGTGATGGATCATGTTGTGAATAAAAAGATGATTCTTCTCACCAAATTGAAACTCTACCTACGTGTGTTCACATAAGTCAGAGGTCTCCAAACTTGACAACTTTAAGACTTGTGGACTTCAACTCCTAGAATTCCTCAGCCAGCTATAATTTTTTTCAGTGCCATTATAAGTTTGAACACTAAATGAACTGTTATAAGTCAAGTACGTTGTATGTGGTTAAATTATTATTCAATATTATAAGCTGTGTAAGCGCCTGGTCCAGATGGAAAGGGCAGAGGAATAGAAAACTTCAGCTATCTGTGAACTGTCATCATTCAAGGTGGACTACCTTATTCCAAATGAAATGAGTTCTAATTCCAGAAATATCATTTCATCTGTTCCCTTCCCATGGGAGACAGGAAAGGAAGAGAGTTTGCATTCAGCAGTACAATTTTTCAAAAACAGGTTTGTCTTAGTATGAATTATCACTTGCGATGGGATTGCTGATGGGTATTTCAGAAATGTCCCGATACTTCTGCTTCTAGTGTCAGATCAGATGTTACCTAATTCAAGAAAAATGTAACACCCTGCTGTGCTATTACAAACAGCAGTGACCTAAAAATAAACATCAGAAGCAGTTCCTTATAATGTTGGATTAAAGTTTTTCAGTGCAGTTGTGGAATTATGAACAGCCACTCTTTTGAATCTCTTTACTTTTCATAAATCTGTAACGATAAAGGTAATAGTGGAGTAATGTGAAATGAGAGACTTTGGCATCCAGAATAGAATAGGAATAGAATAGAACTGGAAGGAACCTTGAAGGTCTTCTAGTCCAGCTCAAGCAGGAGAACCTATACCAGGGTTGGGAAACTTGGCTCTTTTATCACTTATGGGCTTCAACTCCCAGAATTCCTGAGTGAGCCATAAAAGGTTCCCCATCCCTGGCCTACTAGTTTTTCAATTGTGGGGAAATCAATTTTTGACTTGAATGGGACTGTTTAANTTTATGGCTCACTCAGGAATTCTGGGAGTTGAAGTCCATAAGTGATAAAAGAGCCAAGTTTCCCTACCCCTGACCTATACCATTTCAGACAAGTGACTGTCCAGTCTCTTATTAAAAACCTACAGTGATGGAGCACCCACAATTTCTGAAGGTTAATTTTCCTCACTATTAGGAAATTTCTCCTTAATTCCATATTGCTTCTCTGATTAGTTTCCAACTGTTGTTTCTTGTCCTGCCCTATGGTACTTTGGAGAATAATGTGACCCCCTCTTCTTTGTGGCAGCCCCTCACATACTGGAATATTGCTATCATGACACCCCTAATTCTTCTTTTCTTTAGACTTGCCAAACTCCAAACTTGCAGATATTCTTCATATGGTTTAGTTTCCAGTCCTTTGATCATCTTAGAGCATGTCTATATGATAAGCTCAATCATTCATAGAGTTAACAATGAGTAAGCTACTACCCAACAGTATGAGCCAGACGACAGAAGCAAGACAAGGAAACCCAGAATCCAATGTTCTTTTGTTGCAATGGTGATTATGTCAGGTTGAAAATACTCCATCATAGTGAATTTAATAAATTAGATGTGCCTGAGGTGGGATGGTATGCATAATTGAGAGTAACCTTATTATAAGGAATCAAATTATTTATCCAGGAACCACATTTTTCTCTGATTTAAAATGATGGACAAAGAGCAGAACTCTGATAGATGTGTGAAAGAGAAGGATTATTTTGTTTTACAATTGGAATACTTTAGATGTGTTACCGAGCTGCGTTATCTGCACATTTGGGCCTCCTCCTCCCCCTCCATCAGTAGGCCATCATTTCCCATAATGTTGTGAATGGATGCTTTATGGAACACTCTAGGTCTGTGATGGCGTATCTATGGCACGCATGCCACAGGTGGCATGCAAGCCCCAGCCAAACTTACCTGCACTATGCATGCATGCCTCCCAGCTGATTTTTGGCCTGTTTGAGGCCTTTTTTGCCCTCCTGCAGACTCGAGGGAAGCCTCTGCAGCCTTTGGAGGCCAAAAAACAGGCCTTCCAGAAATACCGGAAATGCCAAAACGGACCTGTTTTCGGCCTCCAAAGGCTGCAGAGGCTTCCCTCGAGCCCCCAGGAGGGCGAAAACAGTCTCAAATGGGCCAAAAATCAGCTGGGAGGAGCATGCATGTACAGTGCAGGTAAGGGGGCGGGGTTTTTACATGCACATGCACAGGGGGGTGACGTGCATTGCATTATGGGTGCTGGCATGCGTGCTTGTACTTTTGGCACACCACAACAAAAAGGTTTGCCATCACTGCTCTAAGTCACCTTGTAGTATTTTTTTTAAAATAGCTATTTCTACTACAGCTGAAGTGCCCCATAGAGAGTGAGTTCAAGGTAGGTTTCAATGAGAGGTCCAGTGAGAGGAGATCAGCTGCCAAACATGAACAGATGTAATTGAACTCCAGATGAAACCTGCCTAGTTGATTATTTTTCAACATCTTGGAACGTCTGCTTGAACACTGAAGGTAGGTGGTTCTGATTTTCGACTGTTTGAAGAGTAAGTCCATAGTAGAGAATGAGGACAAAGTCTGTGCTACCAGATTTAATGACCTGATTTTAAATCACAAGTCAGATTTTGGATGATCATGGGGAAAAAATCCTTTATGATGACAGCTTATTTGAGAATGAAACTGGTTACTTAGAGGAGGAATCAACTAAAAGCAGAAGTTGCAGAACCATCTGTAAAGGGGGAAAAAATCTTCATTTCCCAGGCTTAGTCTTGATGGTTTATTCAAAGGCCTCTGACAACTCAGTGACATATTGAGCAACAGCATAGCCAATCACACAAATCTACTGAATTTCTTTTTAGTGTGTTGCGTGAGCCCAGAATTTAATTTAGCAGCCCCAGGTAATTATGGACAAGCATCTTGATCCAATATAATATATTCTATAATACTATGAGCTAAAACACGTGGTACTAATCTACACCTAAAGGATCTAATTTGCCTACCATGTTCTTACTGTCTACTGTATCATCTGTTGTTTGCATGGCTCAAAAACTCTCATTCTGTTTTGTATAGTTTTGAGAATCATCTGATTCCTTGTTCTGTCAATTGACATTACTATAGACAGGATAAACAGAGCAATGGAGCTAGAGTTTAGAGTCAGCTAGAATCCTGAATACAGCAACCTTTTTCTCGTTAAATCACTGAAGCAGAGCTGAAAATAGAGATCTGTCTTTGTCAGGTCTGAGCATTAAAAGAAGCCCATCACAAGATAGGGTAGAAAATACACTAGGGAAAGGTTAAAGGATGCCCTGACAGGCTAGAGCAAGCAAATTTAAAATTAACTGAGGATTGAAAATACAGTATTTGGGCCAAGCAGTAGTTATTATCAAGAAAGACTTTATTTCCCTGATTTATACAGAGAGCCACAAATCTGGGATATATCCTTCTGTGGGTTTCAGGTCTATATACAAGCTCTTCACTTTGTGAAATGTTAGCATAGCTATGGGGTTTCCAACTTTAGGCTGTTCCCAATACCTTCTTGGTAGCCATCATATTTGGGCTTGTATCACAGTAGTACATCCACAACATTGCTCAATGGCCCAAAGATGGTCATCTACAGCCTACGCTACCACCACTTATTCACAAGGCCTGTTGGAACAAGAAGTTGAGGTTGTGTTTCTATCTCCTGAAGTACAGTAGTTCAGCACTTGGGGCAGTTGCTTTCTGGTCCAACCCCTCCTTATAAAGGGCCAACCATACAATGAAAAAAATCCTAACCAAAAAATTATGGCAGAAGCCACATTCCACTAGTGCAATAGATTTAACACATCCGATGGTTAGAAATGTGGAGTACAGCTGTTCCCCAGTTAAAATCTGCAGAATTTAAATCTTGTGTGGAAGTGACAGGCTTATTTCCTATGTGCTGTCATATGTGGATTTCATTTTTACAAATGGCTTCCTAATTTTCCATAATAAAGCTGTTTATGTAACCTCCTTGCATCTACTCTGGAATGTGGAGCTAAGAGAAAGAATTAGGTGTTTTCTAACCATGTCTGGTATAAAGCCGGAAAGTAGGATAAGAGGTAGAGAGATTGGTGATTGAGTGTTAAGTAGTCCCACTCATTTTATTATCCCATTCCCTTGTGAAAAAATACTTTATATCCTGGATCAGGAAGTATGTCTTCCTCCATCAGCTGTTTTTCACTGTTTGTATTTCTCCGTTGGCTAGCAGCTTTCCCGGAATTCTTCCAAACGAGAACTGTGACTATGCTTCAGCATTTTTGTGGTAAATTTGTCGACATCCTAGTGGGGATTGGGATCTGGAAATGGTCCACAAATTAAGAGTTACTTACCTCTGTATTTCCTGATCTCTCCAACTGTTGCATCCCATATCCCAGAGGTCTCCAAACTTGGCAACTTTAAGACTTGTGGACTTCAACTTCAGCTAGGCTGGCTGGAGAATTCTAGGAGTTGAAATCCACAAGTCTTAAAGTTGCCAAGTTTAGGGACCCCTGCAATATCCTCTTGAGCCCTTTGTGTGTTAAAACAGCAGTGTTCTACTATGTATAGATATGAATCTCAATCCTTTGTCTTTTGAGGTGCTTGGAAATATCCTATTATATATAATTGCTGCCCTTTCCACTGGAACTCAAGATATACTATGATGTCTTGTGGATTTTATATAGCATACAAGGCTCCATGGGATATATTTTCTTTCTATTTGGGTCCTTTCTACATTCACTGCCACAATCCCAGATGGCGATGTTCATAGAAATACAGACTTGGAGGGCATCTTAGAGGTCATTTAGTCTAACCTCCTGCACAGGGGATACAAACCTACATTCTTTTTGGCTTTTCTTAGCAAAATTATTTTGTTTTCAGTCGTTGCTGCAGCAGGTTGGTACTTGATTTTATATTCCTTTTCTAAAAGCCTTGTACAAGGCCAGGCTCAGACATGTAAGAAATAGATTCAGTATGCTACGGAATACATTTTTGTCATTTATTTCCTTCCTCTGGGATCTTTATTATTATTATTGTTGTGCAGATGCTTTTGAAGAGTACTCAGCAGGTGCTGGCAAAAAATCAGGTGGAATCTGGTAGCAACTTTTCCAATTAACAAATGTTATGAAAAAGCACAAACATAAGGCATAAAATGATCTGCACCACACAAAGTGAGTGGCAGTTCACAAAAGCTTATGCCTTTTAATAAAACCTGTTAGTTGAAAAAGATGCTGCTAATTTCCTGATTTTTTTTTTGCTACCATCAACTCACACAGTGCTCCTCCTCTAATGTCAGCAGATGCTGGGAATTTAGGCTCAATTCCAACTTTATTCTCAAAGCCTAAAAAGTTTCCAAATATAGGTTGTCCTCAACTTATGATCATAATTGAGGCCAAAACTTATGTTGCTGAGTGAGAATTTGTTACCTGAGTTTTGCCCCATTTTACCACCTTTCTTGCCACTGTTGTTAAGTGAATCACTGCAGTTGTTAAATTAATAGCAAGGTTGTAAAGTAAATCTGGCTTCCCCACTGACTTTGCTTGTCAGAAGAATCACAAAAGCAGATCTTTTGTAAGAATAAATAATATAAAATGTAAGAATAAATAATGTAAAAAAGTGTATCTTTGAATTGTACATGAATACAATGTGAAATGCATAAAATAACGATTGGAATAGTATATTATGGTGGAAACAAACAATAGATATAATTTGGATATATTAATATAATATGGTGGAGAGATTATATGATATGATAGTTTTAGCTAGGATGCATAACATGTTCGAAAGGGAAGAAAGGGACTTGATGTATCCAGTACACAATGACGTTGTATAATTATGAATAATTATGTATATTAAAGAAAATGTATAATTTAAAAAAGGCAGATCTTCCCCACCCGATGTTTTATTTACTTTATTTGTATAACATATAACAATTCCATTTCAATCAAACAGTGCGTTGTCTGGGTACAATTATTTTTAGACAATCATAATCCAAATGTTTACAATAGCATTTATCACAATAACATTAATACTATAATAACAATAATATTTAGCTTATCTATTTTATCAAATTTCCATTTTAAATTTATCCTTTTTATATCCTTACATTTCTAACTTCTGTTTTTATTGCCTAACCATTGATAAAGTAAGTCCCATGTCAAAAAATATTCAGTGTCTTCTTTGTCCATAATAGTGTTAGTCTATCTATTTCTGCACAGTCTAATATTTTCTTTACACTCTCATCTGTCAGGGCCTCGTCACACTTCCATTGTTGAACATATACAATTCTAGCTGCAGTTAATACATGTAAAGTCAAATGTATAGTCCCTTTGTCATATTTTTCTGGCAGAATGCCCAATAAAAATATTTCTGGTTTCATGTCTATATGCTGTTTTATCATTTTTTTTTACAAAAACAGATCTTATGCTGGGACACTGTGAGAGTTATAAATATGAACCAGTTGCCAAGCAGCCAGACTTGTGACCAAGGGACTGCTACAACAGTTGTAAGTGTGAAAAACAGTCATAAGCAGAGGTGGTATTCAGCAGGTTCTGACAGGTTCTGGAGAACCAGTAGCAGAAATTTTGAATAGTTTGGAAAACCAACAAATGACTGGCCTTGCCCCCATCTATTCTCTGCCTCCCATTGAGTCCCAGCTGATTGTCTGGGTCTTCTTTTGTTGCCCTGCACAGGAGAACAGAGCTGGAAAGCAGGTTAGTGGGGTGGGGAGGGAATGGGATTTTGCAGTATATCCTTCCCCTGACACCCCCACTAAGCCACGCCTACAGAACCGGTAGTAAAAACTTTTTAATTCCACCAGTGGTCGTAAATCACTTTTTTCAGTGCTGTTGTAACTTTGAGCGATCACTGAATGAACTACCTATATGGGCACAAGTAAGAGAGGGGACACCCTGCAATGAAAATATAGAGCAAATCCCTCCAGCAAGGTGGTGGTGGATGTCATTAAAATTCCAAATAGCCCTGCATTGAGTAACCATCATTTTATCTACACAATTCCATGAAGTAGAACAAGAGACAGATTATGGTTGGTTCACACAACAATACGCTCACCTATGCTAAAAATAAGACTGGCTAGTGATTTATATTGTTAGTATCTGTCTGAGTACGATTTACATTGATTGCTTATTTAATATCCATGACTATCACCAAGTGTTGTATCTAATGTTTTATGATGAATGTATTTTTACAATGACTATGATAATGATCTGTCACTACTGTTGTATGTACATTGAGAGCTTATGCATTGGAGACAAATTCCTTGTGTATCTTATCACACTTGGCCAATAAAGAATTTTAATTCTAATAATTCTAATTCAGTGCTGCAAAGCCCTGGAAATTCAGCTTCCTTGCCACTCCATGATCAAGATTTTTTTTTCCTTCTCACACTTCAACTACCCAGAAGGCTCCCCTGCTTGTGTGTGTGTGTGTGTGTGTGTGTGTTTTGCATTGGATAGAATATCCAGTGCTCATCTTGGCTTAGAAAAAAATCCTGTCAAAACAAAGCTTTACTGCCTTGCTACTGGGATTTGCTGGGGCAGCATGCCACACAGGTTTGCTAGAAAAGCACATGATGAACTGAAAGTTTCTTGCTGTCATCATTCCTTTTATAGTTTGGAAGAGGTGGGAGTAAACTCGGGGGTCTGGCAAGTTTGAAACTGGGAGCCTGACAGCTTATTGGCTCACCTTCCAGGAACACAGCTAATGGGTAGCTTTGACAGAGCAATAATTGGCTCTAAGTGCCTGCAGCAAGTTTCAGGCCCACATTAGCTTTTGATACCTGAAGACAAAGAAGGGGAATAACCTCCCAGCTGGAATTTAAAATTATTTGCAAAGGAGAGGTGGGATGGCAGACAAAGCAAATGCCAATGGCTCTGAAACATTTTTTTTATCCCATCTTTTTTTTTCACATATAACTTTTAAAAGATACTTTTTAATATGCTTTTTTTCTGTACATATTTTTTACACCTTTTTAATACATAATTCAAGGTGGCATACGTAACTTATACTCTTTTCTGCTATCTCCCCCCCCACAGCAACTCTGTGAGGTGAGTTGGGCTGAGAGCAAGAGGCTGGCCCAAAGTCACCAAGATGGCTTTCATGCCTAAAGCAGGACTCAAACTCACCGTCTCTTGCTTTCTAGGCCAGCACATCCACCACAAGATCAAACTGACTTTTTAATTCTGTTTTTTTTAACTTTTTTATTTGTTTTGTTTTTGATTCTGGGCCAGCCTAAAACAATGGACACATGTGTATGACATCAATAAAGCTGAGGATTTCATTGGCATCTGGACTGAGCAAATATAAATACACAACTTATTTTAATCTCTTTCTAATTTATATATCACAAAGATTCTCCAACTTAATATAGCAACCACCACTGGGGGCTTTGCAAATGACAAAACCCAGAACAAATTTTGACAGTGCCCCCCAGTTGTTTGAGCAAGGCTGATTCATTCTGTCCATCCATCCATCATCAATATAATGATACTGGTAATAACAAAAATGATTAGGGTAGTAGAGGCTAAAACATAAAGAACAGTTGCTGGAATTGGGTATATCTAGTTTAATGAAAAGAAGAACTAGGGGTGACATGATAGCAGTGTTCCAATATCTGAGGGGCTACCACCAAGAAGAGGGAGTCAACCTACTCTCCAAAGCACCTGGAGATAGAACAAGAAGTCATGGATGGAAACTAATAAAGGAGAGAAGCAACCTAGAACTAAGGAGAAATTTCCTGACAGTTAGAACAATTAATCAGTGGAATGAATTGCCTCCAGAAATTGTGAATGCTCCAACACTGGAAAAGTTTTTAAAGAAGAGATCAGACAACCATCTGTCTGAAATGGTACAGTGTTTCCTGCTTAACAGATGGCTGGACTAGAAAAGCTCTCCAGCCCCTTCCAACTCAGTTATTTTGTTGTCCATCCATCCATCCATCCATCCATCCATCCATCCATCCATCCATCCATCCATCCATCCATCCATCCATCCATCGGCATTGTATGTTATAAAGGAACATGGTAATTACTATTTGTTAATTAGAATTGACATGTAAACATATTGTGTGAGTTCAGTCAATGACTTTCATGGTAGGCTTGGAATTCCATTTTTGCTATTGCTAATTTGGTTTAGTTTAGCAACCCCAACCTTTCTGGCTCTATGGATTGGCTGCCTTGGTGGGCGTGGGAAGGGGATGGATTCTTCTGTACAACCTAATCCCACTCATGTGCAGAGAAAGTTTTGTGCACTTTCCCGCCACTTGTGCAGCCTGTTTCCCAACGGGCTATGCAGCGGTACTGGTCCATGGACTGGGGGTTGGGGACCCATGCTCTAGCCGCTATCAGGATGTCATTCTAACAAAACACAAAGAATTACAATATTATTTTGGGAGGACTAGCATATTCTGATTAGAATGTATTTTCATTGAAAATCAGCATGGTACTGAGGAGGAAAAGGAGAAGACTACTAATATTTTGCAATGATGTGCATAGTGAACTTCAGCCAAACATGCATGAATTAAGCTAATGGATACAGTCTGGATTACTGTAGTTCAATGGGTTCATCCTAAAATAAACAATGAAATGAACAAAAGTGAAAAGACACTCTCAACCTAACCAAAAAAGGCCCAAGGGAGACCACAAAAGTTGTTAACTTTTTCACCTCCGATTTGCACTGTTTGTCTTATTATAAATTATTAGAACCTTAAGGGAGAAAAAAAAAACCCCAACAATCCACACCATTCGGCAAGCATATAACTGAAGAAGTATTTTTTTTTTCCTCTGTATGAGTCACTGACCCAAACAGTGAAATAACCTCAGACTTTATTATTCATTGGGGTTGTGCATTTCAGAATTTACTTTCTGTCAGGCAGCCCTGTCTAGTCCACCTTTCACGAAGGTGAAAGACAGACTGGGAAAAATAATTTTTCACTGTGAATCATCAGTTTGGCATAACTTATTTTTCAGACTTTAAATAGCCCATGATCTTCAGCCTTTCAGCATTCTCACAGTTCTTGAAACTGGGAAATAAAATTGCCCAGGCTGGTATTGTTTGCCTTGGAGGCACAAATCTAGGCAGCCAGACTGTTTCCAGATGTTCATGAGCAAAAAATAATAATAAAAAAAGACTAAGACAGTGTCTTCAGCTACAGGCTGGCTGGAGAGTTGGATTACAACTTCAGTCTTTCTTGTCCCATAACTATTTGGATGGTCTGATTGGGGATGGTAGAGGTTGAAAGAGGGCACCTGGTTGTAGACAATTGGATACTAACTTTTGGATTAAGTATGGCTCTCTTTCTAAACCTGATGTGTCCCTTTCATATTATGATATGAAGCCTTGAAATTGGTGAATGGAATAATATGAAAGGTAATGAAAAAATGGTTCATTCAAAAGTTCTGAGTGGTAGGACAGGAATGCATCCGTTAAAGCGATGCATCCGTTCTGTACTCACTGCGTCCATTTTTCATACTCTCTGTCCATCCAGCATCCGTCTACTGACATTTCATCCGCTCAAAAAGTTTTGAGCTGCACAAAAC
>BHFT01078443.1:0-20689 GCA_004320025.1 Laticauda laticaudata
CAAATCAAGCTCAGCCTGTGAATGTGGAGACTAAGCACCTCCCACTACTGGATGCTCTGAACAGCTCATAGGAGAACCCATCATTTCATAATGGTGAGTTAAACCTCCATAGCCCACATTCTTTCCTGGAATGTCAAATCTTTATGGCCTCTCAAAAGATTCAGGAGGACTGCCAAATATCCAAGAGTATGCTGTTCCAAATCAGGGAAGCCATTTCCAAGAAGGCTTGCCTTCTCTTCCTGATCTCACCTGCATCTTCAATGCAGAGAAGGCAGTCTCACAGGTAGAAAACTCTGAGCCATGAAAATGTGGCAAGAGCCCACATTCAGACAGATTTAACAAAGAATGATTTCCTGATAGCATATTGCTATAGTAAACAAATGGAACCTCCTATTTTATGGTCAAGGCATCTCCCCTGCCAGATAAGTATGCTGGAGTTGGTGTTCTTAATGATTAGAAGGCAGGGAAAATAACATTAGAGGTAACTGCCATGAACTAGATATGTTGCCACAGGCTGTATTTGATTAACATTTTCCTAAAATATATTTTGATATTTTCTTGACAGACATAACATTTCTGTTTTTATCCCTCTACCCAGCCTTCTACAATTCTTCTGGGCCAAAAAGGAACATTAGGAGAAACTTCTTGATGGAAAGACTTATTTGGCAGCAGAATCATAGAGCAAAGGGTCTATTTTCCATTGCTGGAAATTTTCTAGAAAAGCTGAAAGCCATCTTTTGAGATTCCTTTACCAAGGGACTGATGGACAGAAGATCTTTCCACAGAGATTATTCTTATACAGAAGAGAACATTCTGTTTCTCCTGTTATTTCCTACCAGAGGTTAATATCTGCAGCAAGACATACCTGACATCCTCCAATTCATAGAAAACATTGCGGGATTCATCTTTAATCAGAATGGCAGTGTTTGGGGACTTGAGCATTCCCATAGTCAACTTCTGAGGAAACATGTGGACAATCAGGGCATGTAGAGTATCCATGCTGCTGATTTCATGGGTGATATGAACCCTCCTTGTCTCATCCCCAAACTGCAGGAAAAGGATACCTGAGGAAATAGAGAATAATTGGAAAAGATAATAGAGCAGGAAGGAAACAGATCAAAAGATGGAGTTGTTGATTACTATAAATTTTAAATTGCATAGGACATATATTCATAGGACATGGCTGTGAATCCTTCTCCCGAGCAATTCACTCACCTTGGTGTGATGGTAGCACATGATCCAGAAAGGAAAGATGGTAACTTTATTTTTAATATTTCCAGCAATTGAAAAGAAGTCTGTATCTTCTCAATGTTTGGCTCTTCCTCCTCCCCCCATTTCTCTGGTGGGGGGGGGGTCAAAAAGATGACCTAGGGTGATGCATTTTTCCATGTGACTTGGGGGACAAAAACCGAAACAAGCCACAGTCACAGAGCCTGAAATTCTAGAGAGGCCCTATTTTTGCAAACTCCTGCAGGATTTCTTACATAGATGTTAGAAGTCTATTTACCACAAACAAAACCTGCATCAGTTTGTGGTAAAACTTTAATAGTTATCTCATGGTTAAGTTAGTTAATTTGGTTTTGGAATTTGCATAGAAATATATCTCCACCTCCTCCATCCCCTAGGCCCTTGTTAATAGGTGCATAAAATGTTAAACATAGATGTGAAACAAAATGTGAAACAATTTTACATGTTTCAGGTATAGGGAACATTGCCAGAAAGACTCCCAACATTGCCAAAAGATCTTCTAGATCGTTAAGCAATTGTAATCTAATATATTTTAAGAGCAACATTTGAAGGAAAAAAAATAGAATCGCAAACACAAATCAAACTATGTGCTATCAGATATATGGCTAAATATTCAATTTTTATTTTAGGATCTATTAGTAGCACATGCAGTTAATGCCAAGATTTTGAGATGTGTAAGTATGAAATTCCACAATCTCACCATTTTCATAGAAAAGCTAAAATTATTAATAGTTGATGAGAGATAGAGCAACAATTAGGAGACTGGAGAATAAGTAATATTTTGATTCCTCTACTCTATTAATTCAAGATTTTAACGGATGCTTCAGTTGTCCTGAATTTCTAGATTTAATATTTTTAAAAAAGTAATATTTTGTGAATTTTGGAAGCTAAGTTGTCGCTAATAAAAATAATTGTGAGCAAGTAAATAAACATAGCTAAACTTTTTGAATTCACTTAAAATACTGGTGTCCTTGGAATAGCATGGCTTGTTCTGTCTGGCAGTCATTCTCTAAGACAGCCAGCCAAATCTGGAACACACTGATTATGATTGAATATTTATTTATCATTATCTCTTACAGAACGTCTAATGACTCTGTTAGCTAAAAGTCAGAACACCCAGAGTATGATCCATATTAAAATTTTATGCTAGGGTCTTTTCTACACTTATAATCCAAAATGCTTTTAACTAGGGATGTCAATATTTTAACCCTACCCCTATCCCTTCTCCCCTAAAAATGTGTCAAAAATCAGAATCAAATTATTTTGTTGTGAGATGAGTGCCCATACAAATAATTTAAATAAATAAAATGAACATGCTACTTCTTCATCTAAGATATGCACAGTAGGTGAAAAAAAAATGCTTGCACAGAAACAGATTTAATCGCATACTCTCTGAGTGCTCCACAAGAAACACTCCCAAAAGGTAACACAAAAGCAGCTTTCATTTAAAAGAAATATGACATCTCCTGCCCAAGATCACGTACTTTGTAGTTCACAAAGAGTTTACCTGGTGACCGAAGTTTTGTTTGGCTGGTGGAACGAGACAATGGCAAGCTTTGCCTAAAGCGATTCATTCTGTTGAACCCAATGGGCAGTTCAGCTTCAGACATGGTTTCCAGAGATTCTGCTGAAGCAAAGGAAAGCTTGGCTTGATCAGCCAGGCCAGGCTGAGAACCCTGTGAATGCCGAGAGCTTCGGGTCTAAGAGAGAGAGAGAGAGAGAAGGGAGAGGGATGACGTTAGGACAGATATTTTCTATCACATTTCCAAAACATAGATTTAAACATGTTACTGGCTCTCATCATTTTCATATAGCCCAAGTGTTTATCTGTTGTTCTGTTATAGAAGGAATACTTCCTTTTGTAAGAGAAGGAGAAGCTGCTCAGGATTAAATATGAGTTGGCAGCAGAAGTTTGTATCTCAAATTTGTATCTGTCATCTTCTTTGGAAATTAAGCATGACAGCGAGCCCTTCAACACAACAACCTGTTGGGAATAAAAACTGCTCTCAATCAAAACATAACCAAATCTTGTAGTGATGCTTTTACAGCATTCAGTTTGCCTTCCATATTTGGAAGGCAGAAGGTGTGGCAGAACAAGCCTTATAAGAAAAAAAAGGTTGGAAGACAAATAGAGAAATGTGATTTTTCTGAAATTGAATGAAAAAAATCTTACAGTGAAAATGTTTTTGACTTCTTGCAAATATAGCACAAGAGCATGGGTGAGGGACAAAATGTGGGCGGGTTTGTACCAAAAGCAACATAATCCTGATGACAATGGACCTTAAGATTTGGCAACAAAAGAAGTTTTTTTTAATTTAAGAAGCAATTCATTAAGCTAGTGCATTTATAGAAGAACCCAAACAAGAAGTTTGAAAAGCCCATAGTATTAGTTAAGCAACTTTGGCTGCTGAGGAACAACAGGAACAACATTGTTATTACTTATATGGGCCCACTAGGAAACCCCAAGACCAATGCAATTTATGTCCCATGCCTAGATTTGAACCTAGACTCCAAGGGTACAGACAGTCTACATCAGGAGTGTCAAACTCAATGTAATTGAAGACTGCATCAGGGCTGTGGTTGACCTGGAAAGGAGTGTGTGTGCCTAACTGAATGTGCGTGGCCAGCTTGATGGTCACGCACACCCAGGGTGTCATTCACTGGGCCCAACCACATCTGGCCTGTGGGCCTTGAGTTTGACACCCCTTGTTGATATTGTTCAGAGTCCTCTGCAATTGCAGGCTCCACAATTTCTCAAAGTCACTCCCAAAAAGGGAGTGTTGGACAAAGAACGGTACTTTTCTACTTTTGTTGTATCCAGGCCTGGCTTCTTAAGAAATAGACAAACCAATGCCTCTTTAAGGACTTCTGGTAGGTCCCTTTCTCTCAAAGAGACATTACTACAGTGTGGATCCAACTTCAAGTTCCCTGCTTCACTGCTTAGAGAGCTCTGGATCATAAGTAACAACTAACATAAGAAGATTCTGTCCATTTTCTTGGGATCCACAGGCTCAAAGTTTTCACAGATAACACGACAGAATATCATCCCTATCATCTCAATAGATTTTTTTCCATTTAGATCTAACTTTGAGCAGATGCAAGTTATTTTATTAATGAAAAGCTTAACCAGATTATTATTACTATCTTATTACAAAGACTGGACCTTCTGGCCCATCCTTCCTAAAACTGAATAATTAACTGGCATTCCATAGATGTAATAAAGGAGATGGAATAATTATGTCCTTATTGCTAGAAAAAGTTCAAATGTAGGCTTAATTTATATCTAGTCATGTTTACTTCTTATTTTCCATCAGTGCCATTCCAAGTATCTCTCCATCTCCATCATTTCACAGACTGAGTAAACCAAGGAGTTGCACAGGACTGGTGGATGGGCAGAGGCCAGCCATAAGGGATCCTGCCCCAGTTGCCTCTATATTACAGTGGTCAAAAAAGCATCTAACAGAAACACAAGCCAACAGATGACTGAGAACTGCCCAAGTGATAATAGGAATCTTCATGGGTCCATCAGATGTTAGCTGTGGACCATTTGAATAAGTTCTTCCTTCCTTCAGAAGGTGGCAGCTATAGTCAAGGCTATTATCACAAAGAAGTGATCTGTCCATGACAATGAACTGATGGAAAAGTTTCCCCGAAATAGATAACAATATATTTGCTCCAAGGTAATTGCAAGATCTAAAAGCTAGCCAAGTGCACAGGGGCCACTTGTCATATAGCCTATGACAAACAAATGATTGCCATGGTGACAATGAACTTCCAAATGAGCTCTAATTCTAAGGAGGGGAGATTAAAATCACTTTGTACTCTGGTGTTATTATGAATCCACAATCTTACAATGATACGGGGAACAATCCTACTACCCACAGTAAATCTATTTAAATTGTTTTAAATTGAATACCATCAAATTTGCTCCTCCTCTTTATCTGTTTCTTTGTCTAGTTGCATTTATTATTTGGAACATGATCCATAGCATGCTTGCTGAAAGGCAGAATGTAACCTCAACCTGAAAAAACATTCCTTATTTACAAGAAATTTAATAGTTCATAAATAGAAACCTTTCCAAAATATTTTTCTGAAAACCACAGAATCAGTGTTTTATTCCAATATCTAACATGGAAGCAGAATTTGGAAGAATTGTTATAAATTTTAACCAAATTAATTGATATACAAGCACTTTATTTAATTAATAGTGGTTGATTAATTTTAATCAGCAGAGCTCTACATTAACAATGCTTGTTTAATTTTACGTCTATTTTCATTCTGCTATATTGCCACATATGGAATGGGATACAAGATATTAAAAATGCTATTCGCACAATACCTTTTTATAATTTTATGGTACATGCTTCCTTTAATATCTAAAAAAATTACAGTTTATTGAGCTTTGTCTTGTATGCAAATGTACGTAAATTCAGTCAATGAGATGACTGCTCTACTAAAGGCAAGTGATTAATCAGGAAAGATGTTTTAATTGGTCAATAGCTTCCACTGGAATGAGCTTCTGCCAGACTTGACAGACCAGCTCAATTAATCTAGTAGCTAAGCACTCATCCAATTTGTTCCTCAAGATTCCCAGTGAAGAAAATTGTGTTTATGCAGGCATGTGCACACAGTCCTTGGCAATCAATATCAGTTTTAAGTTAGATTTATATTCAATGTTCTGATTTCTTTCTTTCATTACCATTTTATTCCTATAGTTTCTTCCCTTTTACCTATACTGTCTTCCTAATTTGTTCAAGGAAGCTTTCAGAGCTTGACAAAGAGGATATTGTGAATTATTTTATAATAGTAGGAGCAATTTGACAATCAAAAGAACTGTTAAGATGCAAATGTCATCCCTTTTGTACATCACACATAAGTACATGAGCAGAAGAACTTGTGATATCACAGCAAACATTTCATCATTTTGAGAAAAACCACTGGATGCAGGGGACACTTATGATTGGTGATATTAAGGAAGGGGAGAGTAGCAAACAGAGAGGATTTAACATATTTTGTATCTATCTCAATTGGTTACAACCACAATTGGGACTGGAACTTGCATTGCTAAGTGATGTGGTCATTAAATGAGTCTTGCCTGATCTTATGAGCTATTTTTGCTGCAATCTGTAAGTAAATTACATGGGCTTCCCCAGCTTGTTGGAAGCCCCTGAGAAGGTCACTACTGACAAACATATGACCTTGGGATGTTACAACCATTATAAATATATGCTAGTTGCCAAACATCCAAATTTTGATCACATGACCACATGAATTGTGAAGGTCCTAATTGCCAAGGACAGGCTGTAAATTGTAATTTCAAACTTTTGTTAAATCAATGATCATAAGTTGGGGACTACTTGTAATAGTAGAAAACAGGTTAGATGTAGCACAGCAATCGGCATTGGGAAAAGCAATGTTTATGCTGGCACAGTTTTTTTTTCCTGGCTCAAAGTCAGGCGGATAGCATTTTAATTGAGCTTAGGGAAAAATCCCACAGAGCTACCAAATAGATATTCTCTCTTTTGTCCCTCAATAATTTTTTTGTGGAAAAAAGAGAGAACTAAATTGGGAGAATATGACAAAATTGCAAAAATACATGTTTCCTGAACATCCCCTTAATAAAATCTATATTTGAGATATGCTTTATTCTGACTGTATAATAAAAACTTTTTCTGGAAGCACATTTCCTCTCCTAACAGCGGGAGGGAAAGATGTAAAGCAGGATGGGGGGGGGGGAATGGAATACATTAACTATCCATAATCAAAGCTGGAAGAGAGTTCACAAGAGGCAACTTGCTTTTCTTCCCTTTCAGTGCCTATCTTGCCCCCTCCATAAAGAACATACCCTGTCATCTGAGAGCAGCTTCCTTTTATGGCATAGGAGGAGAACTTCAATATCCAAGATCAGAGCAAGTTCTTAGATAAATCTTGATGGCTTTGCTGCTGATTGCCAACAAATAGAGACAAAGAACTCCAGACATTGGGATCTGAAATTGCCATAGACTACCTATCTCTTGTGTGAAACAGCCAGCTAGGAGGCATAAATGGCTCATATTGATTCTGGGATAGATGTGACACAAGATTTATGGCAGCAGGAAGTAGGATTATATTGTATATAATGTATAGAGCATACATTCCCAGTATAGAAAAATCAGTAATACATTAAAAAAATGTTTCCTTTCACTTTTAAATCAGTGATTGTAAGCAAAAGCAATGCATACAAACTCAGCAATTGGTATTACTTTTTAATTTTTTTCTGTATCAGCTTTTGTTACCAAAAAGTGATCTGCTTCCTATGATGAAACTGTAAATTAGAGTTGTGTGCAGTGGTTGAATTAGAAGAGATATTTTACTTAAATCACCAATCCCATTCCTTGACATTTAGGACTCTTGTGTAAACTTCTTCTACAGTATTTTACAATGACTTGTCGCAAATAGGTTGTTTTCCTCTCTCTGATTTAGGAGGAAAATAGTTTGAAGTACATTATCTTTCTATCATCTATTTTCAATTTCTCTGCTATGCCCTTTGCTTTGCCAAACAGACTGGAAAGTTGAAGGTGTGAATGACTCCAGAGGATCAATAGACTGGGTTTACTTTGAGTTGACAATGGCTGATCATCCCCAGTGGGCTAGTGTATAGCAGGCTGAAGCTAATACTAATACTAATAATAATAGTGATACATTTTTAAATGTTCAGTTGACTAAGTTTCATGTTTAGTAAATAAAAGAGATGATGACGATGATAATGATGATGACGACGACGATGATGATAATAACAACAACTTGAGCTTTGAAATCAAACATAGAAGAAATAATAATTTATTCCAATTAGCTTTTATGTGCAGAAATAGGCATGTTAGAAAGCAACATATTGTCATCTTCTTAAAAGCTTGCTGTTGTTCTCTGCACAAACCAACTTTTCATACTGGCAGATGCTGACATAATATGAAGACATCCATAACAGAATTATTATAGCAGAAAATAACCTTAGATTTAGGACAAACCCTTGACATTCTAAATTTCTTCCTATATTATTCCTACGTAATCCATGTAGATTTTTTCCTTCTTTCTGAGGAAACACAGAATAAAATGCTGAAACTAGAAGATTGGCTTGGTTTAATTTAAAGATGCTATACCTATTTTCTGAGCAATGCTTTCAGTATAGATTTACTATGTTCAGAGATATTGCATTTCATATAATTCATTATTACTTTAACCAAGAGAGAATCAATATTGTGAATGTAAAAATTCTCAGGATCCTAAATTCTTTGCTTTTCAGAAAGATGTGCCACCTTTTCCATCAATACATATATAGAAGTGTATTTTAAAGAATCTTGTTCTAAACCTAGAAAAGAAAAGAAATGTACACAGTAGGATCCTGCATTATTTCTGAATAGTTGAAGAAAGTAAATCTGGCAATCATAACCATTTTTTGCATAATTTTTACAGTGTAAAGAATTTGTATGAAAGTGTGTGAAAGTTTGAATTTTTATCAGAAAGAAAAAATAGCTGCATTGTTGGACCCTTGCCACATTAGTGGGAAAAAAGTGTTGAAAGGCAGCTTTGAAATCACTTCAAAGTGAAAGACCATAAAAGCCAATGCAGCAGCTAAACAGATGATGTGTATGTATGGAGGAGAGTTGTGAAATGGCTTTAACTTACCCCTTGCCAGCTGTTCATTCATATATCCTTTGGCCCAATCCTAGCGTGAGACTTTGTGATTCCACACCACAGCAGCTCAAACTACACATACTTCTAGAAATGTTTCCAATGTGCATTCATGCAGCCTATTTCTGTAATGTTAACAGGGAGTCTAGATGCCCCTATCTTTCACGTTTAATTCTCCTAGATTGTCTACACATTTGCTCTGTTATCTTCCTTAACCCCTCCTTACCCCTATTCAATCAAAAACAAAACAAAAATAGTACACCATGTCCTTGCACAAGTAGTGTGAGTAACCATCTATCTATATATATTCCATTATTTTAGAACTGGTTCAGAATGGATCATTTTCAAATCACTGTATCATATCATTTTAACAGTTTGACTAATGAAACTGAGATTGAGGAAATTGGATTTTCTGTACCCATGACCATCTGGGTGTATTGCTTTAATACAGCATTGGTATTTGTTTTATTTATTAGAGCCTGCCTGAAGGTCAGAAGAACTTATATAGAGCTCCCATGTATTCAGACTCTCAACAAGCAGAAATCTGCTTAATTTTGAACAATAAAATAGCAGCTCAAACTATCACATAATTTTCTGCCTATCTTCTCCAGATACTTTTTAAAAACTACATTGTTTAAATTTTGGGTGAACATGGCACAGCATTTTAGAACAAATAATCATTAAGAGTAATAAGTATATATCTGGCTATATACTAATAATAATGTACATAATAATGTACATTTTTATCATATTAGTATATAAAAAGAGACATAGAATTTTAAGAAAAAAGGGGAGCAAAATCACAATTATTTTCTGAAAGCTTGCATTATTGCAATAAATACATGAAATAACACCTGTCTGATTTCTGAAATATGTTTACTGAAAAATTTGCAAATATATCTATTGCAAGTTTATTTGCCTTCAGATTACAGCACAAAATGAAACATACTCCTGGTCTCTGGACCAGCAACAGACAAATGGCATGCCAGAATCCAGGCCACACAAACCAGAGAAGCCCCATCCATGGGGTGCAGGCAGCACATGAAACCAAGTCCCCTTTGGTGCATGGAAAAACCTCTCTCCATGGAACTGGTGCCCAAAAAGTTTGGGAGTGGGGGTCACTGCTCCTTATTATAATGGACACAGTTTTTATTTTATAAGGTCTGGAGTCTGAACATTCTCCATCTTGATTTTTACTCCATGCATAATTTCTCAGGCTGCTCCCAATTTTATTCATGGGTTCATCTTCATAGTTATTTGTAAGCCGTATTGCTCATTTAATTTCTCAAACATTCAATGCCCATATTACCGACTCTATTGTTAAATAGAGATAAAAATGCAAATAATACGAAGTGTCTTCTTGTTGACAAACTGATTAAGAACAAATAACATATTGAAGAAACAGTTTGAGAAAGATGGAGGGAACTAGGATTCTGAAACTATATTTTAAAAGAAGGGAAAGAAGAAGGAAGGAAGGATATCAATATTGAAATCAATGGCATCAATGGAAATTTGAGGTCAGTTGTGGTTGTGAGCTGAGGATTACCTGTATTCATTTTCTACTATAAGAAAATGAACAAAAATTGAAGTGACCCCCCTCCCTTTTTAATGATTGTTGATATGGCAAGATTGGAATCTAAATATTGATGTGTATAAAGCTAAGAAATCCAATCTTCCGCTCAAAAGAATTAACATAAAGCATACATGTAGTCCTTAACTTAAAACCATTCATGTGGTAATCATTCAAAGTTACAATGGCACTGAAAAAATGCTTTAGCCCTTACACTTATAACCATTAGCGAATCCCCACAGTCAGGATCTAGGGTCCAGCATGTATTTACGATGATTGCAGCATCTTGGGATCACCTGATCACTATTTATTACCTTCACAGCCAACTTCTGACAAGTAAAGTTAATGGGCGAAACCTTATTTCTTGTTAAGACTATGTGATTCACTTAGCAATTGCAGTGGTTTTCTTAACAACTGTGGCAAAAAGGTGAAAAAATAGAATATGACTCACTGAACAACAGCCTTGTTTAACAACCAGAATTCTGATTCCAATTGTGATCGTAAGTTGAGGACTATCTGTAATTCATGTTTTTATACATGGTTTTTTTTTCACTTCAAGTGACTATTTGTCACAAAGCAGTTTTGATCTGATTATCTTTTGCTCTATGCCACTTTTAAATGAAAGCAAATCACTTGAAATGGCTGCATATCAAAACTTGCAGCAGGGTCTCCTCTATTCCATGGGGTAAAGGAGGTTTCAGGCTCTGTCTTGACTTACTTTCCTGTATTTTATTCAGAATCTAATTATGTAATATTTCAGTCCTTTCTCTATGTTATCTCTTCTCTTCACTTTGAAAGTGGGGCTAAAATGTTGCACAATTGATTTCCCAACACTAGCCAAAGTGATTTATTTTAACCTATAAATCCCATCATGGTGTGACTCTATGTTACCATCAAGACTTCTTCTCCAAACAGAACCTTTACATCCTATGCATTAAACCGGAGAGATATTTAGGATACAAAGCAGCTGGAGAAAGAAAGTTTGCAGGCAGATCTTGGCAACAGCTTTCACCTCTATGACACAGCTTAGTACTTCATGTCCCAAAGCTGGATAATTCTTCTTTGTTCATATTTTGGGTGGGATGAAAAGTATTCTTTTCTGCTAGATTGTTTTAAATTTAAGTTTAATTAATTGACATTTTCATTTGTTTTGTACATCAATTTGTAAACTGCCTTTTCAGTGACTTTTTGGGATAGTTTTTGTTTGAAAGTTGTTACTCACCTAGAATCCTTAGACAGACTATGTGTATTATAATAAACAAATCCATAGTCTTATTTCTAAAACTACACATATCCATACCTTTAAATGTATGCATTTGTCATACATATTTTGTCTTTCATCACTGAATGATCTTCAAAACTACCTATAACTGGGTGTTTCTGAATTTGAGGCAAAACATTTACATCAAACAGTTTGTTTTTTACTGCCTATCCAATAGTTACCCAATAATTTATTTTGCTGAGGAGAAAAAAAAAAGGAAACAAAAGATGATCGGATCAAGGTTAGGAAGGAAAAAACTTACAGCTATATTTTGACAATGGAATGGATTTTTCAGCCAAATAGCTGCCGTTGCTATGCTTTTAAGTTGGTTGCTATGAGGTTTGGGCACACATGCATGTCAGAATGTCTGGGTAGTTAATTTGACATTTTTTTTCAGATCAGTGGAGCTTGAATTTTAAGAGATGTGACATTGTTCAGTTTTATCAGATGGAACTTCAGAGGAAAGTAAAGTATAATTTACACCATAAGCTAATAATAATAAGCTAAGGCTTACATTTCTTCATTACCAGTTATAGAAGACATACTTTCTGTCTAGATCCCATTTATATGATGATACCTGAGTAGTGTGGGCATTGCTTGTATACAGCCTTACAGTGGTTCAGTAAAGTCCTAAGTTGGAACAATCATATACTGTATGGTCTCATCTGGATTTTTACTCTATTTGCACTTAAGTTCAGCAAAAACACGCCATGGCAATATCTTGCTTTCTTCCATATCTTTGTGACTTGACCTTTCTCTTGTCTCCAGCCCATGAGTGAGAGACACTTAAATTGTCCTGAACTGTACCAGCATTAGTACTTTTCTCCTTTTAAGCCATCTAATAGTAGTTGCAAGGTATGTAAAAGCTGATGTGCTTTGCAACCCATATCACTATTGGAAATATCACATGACTTTATAGGGAATAGGTGAAATCTTTCTATGGATGCAGATTAGAGAGGGATATTGCTTGGACTCTATTGGAGACTAAAGGGAGGCAAAAGGATCTCTGAGAAATTGTGCTTACTTTCCTTAAGGCAAGGGTCTTCAAACTTGGCAAGTTTAAGACTTGTGGACTTCAATTCCCAGAATCTCTGAGCTAACATTACTGGAGGAGGAATTCTAGGAGTTGAAGTCCACAAGTCTTAAACTGGCAAGTTAGAAGACCTCTGCCTTAAGGTATATTTGGCAGAAGTGACAGCACAAAAGTGCAGTCGTAATAGATTTCATTCAGTAACTGGTATATGGTACAGCCCAGGCATTTCCGCCAACCTTGAAGGAGGGTAGTGTGCATATAGAGAACCCAGCTTGACTGTATCCTGTGAAACAAACCAATGCAAATAGTGGCTCAGGCTATGTAATAAGTAATCTGACAGTAATACTACTAGTCACAGGATCTCTTTCTCAGGTGGGTCAAGTGAGCTCTTGCATTTGCCACCCACAAGATTTGCTATTGTATTGAATGGCTTCAAAACCTTATGAAGAGGATGGTCACAGTGTAGGAAGGCTGGATTGGGTAAATACTGATTATTCTGCTTAAGTTATGTTCCAGACTCATGCAAGCCTTGCAAGCATTGGCTAAAACAGATTAATGTAGAACTGTGCAAGAGTACTAGAATTCTATGGTGCTTCTCATCCAAGTCCCAAAGATGCTTTTTCAAGAGGCACAGTCCTTTCAGCAGTTTCAAAAAGGTTCCACACCCATTTGCAATATTCAGATGATCCTGAGGGAACAGATGAAATGGCCTCAACGATTCTTAGGAAGAGTGCTAATTAGAGTGCTAATGACTGCAAGGAATATAAATCCTTCCATTCTCCACCAATCTGTCAGAACTAAAGAAGATTCTTGGATGAGAAGCAAAATGTCTTCAAGGAAAAGCAAAGAAGGTCCTGTTGCCTCTTGAAAAAGCACCTTTAGACAAGACTACCAGACCACACTCTTTCACTTTGTGCATTTTTAATGCATGTAATGTATGTTCCTTTTTTACTTACCAATGTTTAATTTCAAAAGACACCAAGACTCAGTTATCAGGCCCCATTCTATTCACACAGCACTATCATGAGTAGTGAATATATTTTCTTGCTGACAGTAATATTTAGGAAGCACTTCTAGAGAAATGAACAACTAAATACTCTGTTTAACATGCCGTTTAGCCATCATCACAATTCACCAATGAATGAGAAAAATGCAATAGAGGCAGGATAAGAAACAACAAGGGCACCAAGGTTCATGTAAGCCCAGTTATAAGACGAATAGCAACACTGAAAATTCTGTTTTGGTCAGGATGTGAATTGGCTCAGGAAATCATACCTGCATCAACCTCGATCAACAAACTCAGGTATGTATATGTCAGCTATAACTGAGCTATTTAGAAGCTTAATTTTTCTACGGCAGAACAAGATGACATAGATTATGACTACTATCTCACACATTTTAACTATTTTTAAAAGGAGGTAGAAGGTATTCTTATCCCCTTACGCTTGATATGGACCTCTGTCAGCCCTGCCAACTCTCACGGTTCTGCCGTGAGTCTCATGATTTTTTGGCATGTCTCACGGTCTCACGACAAGGCTNTTTCTGACACAAACGACATGACGATATGATACCACTTCTCAGATCACGCAATATCGATATTACCATACAGCAATATATACATACAGCACATTTCTTTTCATTCTGGGCGCCTCCATTTTGCTTTTTCTACCACCGGATATAACACGCTCTGATTGGTTAGTTATTTACGTGACCGTGAATCTCACTATTTTTTGTAGAATCTCCAGAGTTTTTTTTCATAGGTCTCCAGATTTTCCTTTATCAGGGGTTGGCAGGTCTGCTCTGTTCACATTTAGAAATGTTTATTATATACTGTACATACTTTCCATAGAAGTTGCATGCCAATGTCCCTTGAAAGAAATATATTCTATTCCAATGAACTAATTTGTGAACTTGCTAAAAGGCTTTATTTATGACATACATTTCCTAAATGAATTAGCCAAGAACAAGACAATGTTTCCTAACAGATCACATTTTTGGAAACCTCAGAGCCTAACTAAACTACAAACTTAATCAATTTAACAGTAGAACAGCTGCAGTTATAAAGTATGAAAGGAGGAGCAAACAAATTTACCCGAACCACTACTGAATCCCTGAGATTCTTTCATTGTCACAGTTTTCTTTCTAAACATGTGTGTCTGAATGGAAGAAAATGGTGTAAATTAGTGGAACTATGAAAGTATCTTTGATGTTTTGGGCATGGGACCCAGACCAGATTAATTTTGTAGTAGCACTATGAAAAAAGCAGAGCTTAGGGACTAGTTAGAAAAAGGTAAAAGAACCACAGTGGACAGGGATCTGTTTCATAAATAAACCTCCATCTCTAGATTGAGGGTTGGCTATGTGGCACTAGCAAGTATGGAGTTCATAGTACCACTAGGTGGCACCCATTGACCACAACATTTTTGAGAAAATTGTTTTTTTAAAAAAATGGTTGAAATTTTTGCAAGTATCCTGGGATCATAATTTTCAGAATACCCAACCAGCTTTCCCATCCTATGCACAAAGTTTGGCAGGAATAGTTCCAATATATTTGGAGGACAAAACTTTGGAAAAGCTTCAAAAGACAGCACCAAATTTATTACTTGAAAATCAGTTATAATATGCATTCTTAATATAGGTAAATAAATAGAGGTAGACATATATAAGGAAAATCCTACTACTAGAGGGAAGCAAATGTGGCTCAGAAAATCCTTAAACTCTTCATCTATTCAGCTGTGATGTTTATGTAGCCTTGGAATTAAATAGGACTAATTTGGTAAATACCAAAGAATCTTCAAATGCTAAACTAGAGGGAAAAGTTGAAAAAAGATTCCAGGACAGCAACTATGGCAAACCACTTTTCTATGGTTGTGAAAAAGCTATATAGATAAATTCATGAAATCACTGATAGCCAAGTTCACCTAGGAGACTTTATTTTATTTGTCTAATTTTGAAAACTTTATGTTTTGCTTCTGAAATTCTTACTTTTTAATTCTCAGTGTGAAGTCTGTTGGGAAAGGGGTGGGAGGAATGAAGATACCATCCAATAGCTATTTAACTGTTTCATTTAGATTATTATGAGAAAAGCATTTCCCCCATCTTAAAGGAAAAGGCATGAATATGCTTCTTATGCAAAAGTGCTTTTTACAATATTTGTTGATCAGCCAATTTTTCATGATTAATTTAGAAAATGGCTGCTGTTGCTTTTTAAAGAGTTCTACTTTGATCTATTAACTTGGCTTGGCAAGTCTTATTAAGGACAGAGTTTGGTGGATCAAAACAAAGCATTTTACAACAAACTGGAACTGGATTTAAAACACTTTACATGGCATTTTAGTATTTGAGTTTTCAGCACAGCTTGGGTTCTTTACAGGCCAATTAGCTTCACAAACTTCTAGGATACATAGTTGTAAAGGACTGGTGAAATAGTTTGCTTTCATCTCTTAAACCTAATCTCCTGGAAAAGCCATTGTGTAAATAATACTGTATAGGAAATAGCAATAAACCTCTTCTAAATAAGAAGAAAGTTTCCAAAATCAATAAAAAAATCAGTGAAAGCTGTTCATGGAAATATAAAACTTTAAACCTGGAAGTGCCCTAGATGGCAAGCAGTCCTTATAAATCAGAGAAAGTTGTGATTAGATAATCATACAGTGCAAAATCAAATCAGTGTTGATGCAGCCACAAACTAGCACAAAGCAAATATAGTAATAGGTCTAAGGATGAGAGTAAAACAATTAAAATAAGGGACAATATTAAAGAATTAATTTTAACTAAAGAAAGCTTTAAAGCTAAATATTCCCACTTAACAAGATAAAACTAAAAGGATTAGAATAAATGAAATGTTAAGTTTAAAAATAGCAATCAATTACCATAAATGATTCATTTAAAAAGCTTGGCCAAAGAAAACGTCAGTCAGTTTTAAACTTAATACTAGTATCTGCCAGATCATAATCAAGTAGATACAACTGTTCTTAGTTACAGGTAGTCCTTGTTTAGTGACTGCCTTGTGTAGCAACTGTTCACAGTTAACACAATGATATAAAAGTAATTTTACAATCAATCCTTGCAATTATCTCCTTTGCAGGGTCGATAAAGCAAAGGAAAACTGAAGTAAGATGATAAGCACCATCACCATTTCAATTAGCAACTACTGTACTTCATTTAACGTCTGAGTTGCTGGTACCAAATGGGATCACTAAATCAGTACTACATGTACCCTGTATCTTATTTTACTTGCAATACCAGGCAGTGTTGCCTCACGGTTAGTGTCAGAAAGCAAAAGCTGTGCATATTGCTAGGTGGTAAATCATAGAATGATATTCAGAAGGAAATTAATTAGAACTCTGCTGGGCTCCTGCAAAATTAATAACAGAGAAAGACATGCCCAATAGATTCTACTTATTCTGACTAGAAGCAAGTGCGTAATGCTTGGGCATCTTCTCATAGGCACCTTCCTGATGCAACAAGCAAAAGGCATTGGATTGGATTAAGGTAGAAGCCCTCCTCTGTTTGGGATATAGAACTGCACAGATGCAACTGCTGATGTCATAAAATATCTGAAACTGATACTCCATGAGGAGCTGGAGGATACTGCTGTATCAGTTTGGTGTTCTATATCAAACAGGCACTACTTGAATATCACTGTGCCTTGCTTGAGTAAACAAGATGAAGGCCAAGAAATGAAAAATTGAAATGTCTACTCTCAGATTTGCGGCATAACCTGTAGCAAGGAATGTCAGTCTCAGCTGGTAATTTAATGTGGCATGTTGTATTTTGGTTTCTACTCTTGCTGCTTTTATGTATATGCTGGAATTAGGGGGGAGAGGGGAGATTGTTGGAAGACTGCTTTTCAGGTGAAAATCCAGATGATCATTCAATGCAGAAAACTGCTGTGGATTTTACCAGCCCAGATTGGGTAGCCCTGGGTGCAGCTATCGTATAATTGTATACTTTGGTATCACTCTCACCTTAATTGATACATTCTAAAGGTATGACCTAAAAGATATATTTGAGCCAAGAATCCTACCTTTCCTCTATTGATCAGATTAGGATTATGACTGAGCCTTTCCTCCATTCAAGATTAGGCATTATATAAGAAAGAGGACTTTACAAATAGCCTTCTTTTATTTTTTCAATTAAGAAAAGAATAAATTGTTTCCTGTTATACAAACATTTTAATCCATTTCAAAAAAATAGCCCCCCCAAAATCCTTTAGATGTCAGGGCAAATATCTATCCCAGTATGTGTTCTGTGTTCCAGATTTCATTAGTTAAAGAGTTTCATCTGATGGGAACCAGGAAGAGAAACTTTTTCTGCTATGGCACCTACCCTCTGGAGTATCTTTCCAGTCCACTGATGATTATTTTGAAACTCAAAAACTTGCATAATGACTTTGGCTTGAGACATTCTATTCAATGTTCCTTACATCTTCTTATATTGCAAGACAAACTTTATAACAAAGGATAGGGGGCTACAAGATTTGAAGAGCTATGAATACTTGGCTAATACCATTAGATTAATAAAATCTCTTTCACCCAGGAAATATTTTATTAATAAACTTTAATTCTGCTAAAATGCCTTAGATTTAAAAGCACCCATTTAAGCAGGCAGATAGCAAATGTTTTATACACTACAGTAATATAAACTACATGGGAAAATTTTAAAAGCACAGTGAGGGTGATGAACAAAGGAATTGGAGGGCAGGAGTGGGGAGGAAACACACCCTTCTGAATCAGCTAAGGAGAGACAAATTTTGGTTGACATCTTCAACTAAGGATCCTTAAATTGTTTTTCAAGAAAAATTGCAGTAAATGATTTATTATGCAAATGAATACTATGTCATGCTAATCAATTGCTTTGTTTTTTTAACTGTGACATTCAGAATGTTGCTCAGCTCTTCAAAAAAGACCTGAGGGTTGTAGGTGTGTGGTGATGATGATAGTGGAGTGTTTTTTTTTTTTTAAATGTAGGAGTAAAGATATAAGGCACAAGCTGTCCGATGTTAGTATTTTTCAAATACACGGATTCTAGTGGGAAATTTAAAGAAATTCTTAATCGTTTTTAGCAGAAACCAACAAAATATAGAGCTGGATGGCTGAATTTCATCCAAAATGCTAATGATTAATGACATAAGTTAGGGTTAGGTTTAGTTAGAGTTAACCCTAACCATAATCTTAAGAGCCACCCAAAAGCTTCAGAGTAATTCTAATCACAACATGAAAATATTTCCAGGAAATGTGAGCCAGGATGCAACCAAGAAAACATTTGCTTGCATTAAAGTGATATGCATCATCTCATTCCAAACACAGTTTGAAAACTAGAAGAGTGAAATGCAGAGACTTCCTAGTATGCAGTTTCTACTTAAAAGTGGCCATTTTCAAATAATTCTGTGCAAAATTTCAAATGGAATTCTTCCAGTGGCATTTTGTTCATGTCTAAACTTGGCAGAAGCAGTTAAAAACATTTAAACTTCATTTAGTCCTGGATCTTGCACTGATCCTATACTGTATGTTTCATCGGCTCTACTGGCTCTTTTGTTCTATCCTAAATTGAAAATGTGTGAATAGACAGGTGTTAGCTTTGCAGCCTGCCATTCTTTTCCAAACAGCAAATAAACCGGTGCCCACAAAGCTAAAGAATTTTCCCCTCCTACACCAAGTAAATGAACAAAGACCACACACATCTAAAGGGAAAAGGGAGCAATCCCCTCTTTTCACAAATCCAACTTCTTTATCACCAAGATTAATTCAATGTTGCCAACCTGAAACAATCTAAAATGTCACAGTCTTAATGTTTGCTACAGATTTAAGGCTCTGAATGTCCAATAGCAAGGATTTATATACTATTGGGCTTGGAAATGCAATCCCATGTTTAAATATCGAGACCACAAAATATTTAGAATGAAGCACAGATACATATTTTAACATGAAAATGGGAGTCAAAGCTAATGATCATAGATAATAACTGAAATCAGGAGGAAGAAAGAGAATAGCAAGTTTGGGCATATAACAGGTAGAAGAACCCTCAACTATTTATTTCCATGGAATCCAAAGATATTCTCCAAGCATATCTGTGTACCAACATTCTGCTATATGGCAGAATTCCTCATTCCTGTTTCACCAATACTGCTGTCTAGTCAGACATTTCTTTAGTTAGCTATACATATGCACTTGTTCTCTGGCAGCCTTTATAGCTGCTATAGTATCATTTTTGCCTCAGCTTAGTCTTACAGCGATCTTCTCCACTCATGCCTGCAAATTTGTAAAGTTTTTTTTTTTTTATAGTCCTTGGAGTGCATCTCAGATAATCTCACATTCATCCTCTGATGCACTCAGGATGCACTGAAGAGACAACTGAAGGCTACAAATTAGAGAGCACTGAGACCCAGGGACATGAGGGAAAATGCTCTAAGAGTAAAGGGCCTGTCACATAGGCCGATGGATGGAAAAAGTATGTAAAAAGGACACAGTGGATGAGAAAATTTTCCATCCTTTGTTATCCGCTCTCAAAAGTGCCCCAAATTTGCATAAAGGGAGCGAACAACAACAGAAAGGAACGGATGTGGGGAGGTTGTAGCAGGGATGTAAAGCGGATGCTCCACGGAAGCCTAGCAGAAGTGGATGGAAGCAGATGGCACATCCGCATGGCTTCCGGGAGAGCACAGTGAAGTGGAGGAGCAGTGGAAGGAGCGGATGCAGAGCGGATGCCGAGCGGATACAGCGGATGCATCACGGAAGCCTAGCAGATGCCTAGTGGATGCCTAGCATATGCAAAGCGTTCACTGCGCATGCGGGGAGGATGCATTGCGTCAGCCCCACAGATATAAAAGGATTGCAGCTCGCAAGCAGGTCACCATTCAGAGGAAAGACCTGCTGCCAGACACATCTCCAGCCAACAACCATGGGGA
>BHFT01078451.1:0-14802 GCA_004320025.1 Laticauda laticaudata
ATGGAACATTTTTCTCGTCCGCTGTGTCCTTTTTACAAACGTTTTGCATCCGGCGGCCAGTGTGACAGGGCCTTTAGACTTTATTTTCAGTTCCATATTATCCTTTTGAGCAAATCTCAATTCTTACTTATTTTTTTCACATTATAATTTATTCTGAACTACTCAATTATAACATATCATATATAACATATATTATACTTCAATTTCCTACTTTTCTATTTAACCATTGATAGAATAAATCCCATCTTATAATACACTTTTTCTTCTTGCTCTCTAATTGCTAATGTTAATCTGCTCATTTCTGCACATTCCATCATTTTTTTAATCACTTCCTCCTGCATTGGAGTTTTCTCATTTTTCCAATTTTGAGCTAATACAATTCTAGCTGCAGTTAATACATTAATAGTCAAGTATGTCAATTCCCTATTGTAACCTTCAGGTAAAATTCCCAATAAAAATGTCTGGTTTTAAATATATATGCTGTTTTGTCATTTTTTCCAATTTTATATCCACTATTGCATTAAAGTCTCCCAGAATACATATATTATCATATTCCAATTCTATTATTTTCTTGTGCAATTTTTCATAAAATTCTTCTTGCTTTTCATTTGGTGCATATATGGCTACGAAAAGCATCTTTAAGTTATTATCAATTATTTCCACCATCAATATTCTTCCTTCATCCGTGAAGAGAAGTTTAGCTTTAATTGTATTCTTAAGAAATAGCACTACTACTCTTTTATTATGTTGCGCCAATGAGGTATTCCAGGATAATTCAATACTTGGACATGTTCCAAGCAGACTATATCTAATTTTAATTTTTCTAATTTGTGGAATTTTTTTTTCCTTTTGATGGCCGAGTTCAATCCATTATATTCATTGTAATCAATTTCCTTCCATTGTTTATATTTTATATGTAGGGTTTATTGCTCTAATTGTTCTTTGCTCTCTTGGTTCTTTTGGTTCCACCCTACTGCTCCTTCTTCCTTTTCATCTTTTTTTTCTTTGTCTCTTATCTCAGCCATCTCCTTTTGAAGTTTGTCTATTTCTCTCTTCTTTCCCTCTAAAATATTCATCATTAAATAATTCTGCTTGCTCTATTGAGTTCAATCTGTGTCTTTGCTCTTGCTAAGTGAATATTTGGCCTTCTGAGATCAGCCATCTATAATTCACTTCCTTTTTGATGAGCATTTTCGTCAAGAATTGATATTCTCTTCTCAAATCTCTCACTTTTCTCGGGGCTTGTTTCAGGACTATAATCTCCTTTTCTTTCTATTTCAGTGGGTCATCCCTTGCTCTCTGTAATATTTGCATTTTGATTGTTTTCTTGGTGAATCTCACATGGACTTCTCTAGGTAATTTATTTTTCATAGCATATCTTGTAAACACTCAGAACACTTCATCTATTCCATCCATCATTTTTTCTTTAGATATATCCAATGCTCCTGCCAACACTTCTATCATTATTTCTGCAAGATTTTCTCTCTTTTCTTCTTTAATATTTTAAAATCTCAAATAAAAATCTGCTCTGTCCATATCCCAGATAAGCATTCCTCTTCCCTTGTCTTGTTCAACCATTGACAGCCTGTTATTGATTTCTCCAATTTTTTTTTCTGTGTGGTCCGCTTTTTCTTCTATTTTCTCTTCGTTCCTCACCATCATTTGTTGTATGTTCTCTATTTTCTCATCTGTTTTCCATGTTCTCTCTTCTATTCTTTCCATTCTATCTTCCAGGCATTTCCCATGTTCTTGTATTGCTTGCTTTATTGTTTGTAATGTGTCCTCCTTCTCCTCCTTCTCCCTCTCTTTTTCTTTCACTTTCTCTTTCTCCTGCTGTAACATAGTGCGAATTGACTGCTGAGCATTTGGGCTTCAAGAGGAGGGTGTCTTCTTCATCTCTAATTAGTTGCAGTCCTAGTCAAAAAATATCTGCTTACAAGACCAGGAAAAATTGTCTTCAGGTTCTTCTTTACCTTACCCCAATTATTGAAGAGAAGGGGAAAAAAAGAAAAAGTTGGACCAAAAATAAAAGTAGAGTTCAAAAAAGAAAAGAAAAGAAAAGAAAATAGACCAATTTCATCCAGGAGGCCAGAAAGACTGAAATGTAAAAATATAGAGAACAAGTATAATATGTGTGTGTTTGTGCGTGCATGTGTGTGTGTATGTCTGTCTATATATACTATGTGTGTGTGTATATATATATATATATATATATATATATATATATATATATATATATATATATGTACACATATATATACATACATACATTATACACATATACAGATTATACATACGTATATACGTACATACATATATAAGCACCATGTTTAAAAATAGTACAAGAAAACAGTAAGGCTAAAGCCAAGTTAATAGTTTGAAAGAAAACCAAAAAGTAAAAAATTAGACCATGAATAACTACCAGCCAGCAAGAAAAAAAAGAAGAAAATTCAATTGCAGTTTAAGGCTAGGTCACACTGGCCAACGGATGCAAAACATATGCAAAAAGGACNTTTTCGGAGGTGGCTCCATCCGTTGTCATCCGCTCCAAAAAGTGGCAAAAATTTTCATAAACAGAATGGAAAAGAAAGGAAAAGAACAGACGTGAGTAGTATGTAGCAGGGATGTTAAACGGATGTTCATAGGAAGCCTAGAGGATGTATATAGGATGCAAACCGTTCACTGGTCACCTTTCTATTTTCATGCTACTAACGCTGTGTAGACGTTCCGTGTACCTTTTGTTTCCTCCCTCTTTCCATTTACATCCTCTTTGCATCCGTTGGTGCAGTGTGACATGGGCTTTAGGGATGAATTACAAAGTGAATTACAGCCACCATACAGTGTCCAAGGGACAATATCAACATTTCAACAAGTTTCAGCAAAATATAATCCAAGGTCACAGTAATCTCTTTCAACTTCAGTCTCCAGCTGTTTATATTGTTTTATAAGAGAAGCACCTGCATAAACATTTATTCAGTGCTCTACTCTCTATCTTATCTTAATGTGAACAGCTTATGACTAAAAAATTTTTTCCCATCAAATTATTTTCAATTCCTTCAAAAAAAAATTTAAGGCCTCTAGGTGGCAGTATTGCTTGACATTACTTAGCTTTCAGCACTTTGTCATATTGTAGCAAGGAAGTTTTTAAAAAGAGAATTTCCCTTTATGGAGAAAAAAGAAAAGCAACAAGAAAAAGAAATACAAAGTCTCTCTTTAAAGTTAGTGCTATAAATTGTAATAATCATTGTAAAGTCCAGTCCAGTTAAAGATTAAGTCCTTGTTAAAAATCAATAAAATAGCTTTAATTACTTTGACAGACAGGCTCAATTTCACTGCTTGTTTCCTCTTCTGTCTTCTATATTTCTAAAATCTTTCCCCCCTTAGGGTGCTCTCTCTTTTTGCCAGAAAAAAAATTAAAAATCTCACCCAAAACCAACACACTTTCTTCTTCTTCTGTTCCGGAGCTGTCCCAAACTTTCAGCAGCTTCAATGGCTGCTTCCTTCCACAACCAGAATAGAGAGCTTTACTTGGATCAACTTTGCAGGGACTTTGCAGTGTCCCTGGGATCAGCAGTCTGTGCTCTCCCCGACCACTATCTCTTTGGGATGGTTTGAGTCCAGGTAGACCTTCCAGCTGCAGCAGTATCAACAGCGCTCCAGGAGCACCAGAATTGCCTGTTGTTTTGTCGCAATGTCAGATGCGCCCTCCTGTGTCTAGTTGTTCTGGTGTGCAGTGCTCTATACCGTTGTTTTGAAGGTAGGAGTTGAAACAGCTTATGTCTGAAATGTAAGGGGTCTGTAAATATTTTCAAAGCCCTCTTTTTGACTTGTGCAGTATACAGGTCCTCGATTGAAGGCAGGTTGGTAGTGATTGTTTTTTCTGCAGTCCTAATTACTCTCTGAAATCTGTGTCTGTCTTGTTGAGTTGCAGAACCAAACCAGACAGCTGTAGAGGTGCAGATGACAGACTCAGTAATTCCTCAATAGAACTGTATCAGCAGCTCCTTGGGCAGTTTGAGCTTTCTGTGTTGGTGCAGAAAGAACATTCTTAGTTGTGCTTTTTTGATGACATTTTTGATGTTAACTGTCCATTTTAGGTCTTATGACAGGATAGAACCTAGAAATTTGAAGATCTTTACTGTTGATACTGTGTTACCTAGTATTGTAAAAGGTGGTAGCATGGAAGGGTTTCTTCTAAAGTCTACCACCATTTCTACGTTTTTGAGTGTGTCCAGTTCCAGATTGTTCCAGTTACACCATGAGGCAAGTTGTATAACCTCCTATCTGTATGCGGATTCATCATTGTCTCAAATGACACCAAGCTCTGTTGTATCATCTGCAAGCTTCGGTATTTAAACAGATCGTTTGAGATGTAGTCATTTGTATTTAGAAAGAAGAGAAGTGGAGAAAGCACACAGCCTTGGGGGGCCCCTGTGCTAATTGTACAGATGTCAGATGTGATTCTGCGTAGCTTCACCTGCTGCTTCCTGTCTGTTAGGAAGCTTATGATCCACTTACAAGTGTTTTCAGGTACCGCTAGCTGGTTTAGTTTAGTTAGAAGAATGTCTGGAATGATGGTATTGAATGCTGAAGTGAAGTCTACAAAAAGGACCTTTGCATAGGTATTTGGAGATTTGTGGTGTTGTAGGATGTAGTGCAGAGCCATATTAACAGCATTATCTGTCGATCTATTTGCTCGGTATGCAAGCTATACGGGATCAAACAGCAGATCTGTGATGGTTTTCAGGTGGGACAGCACTAGCCTTTTAAAGGTATTCATAACTACAGATATTAGAGCAACTGGTCTGTAGTCATTCAGTTCCCTGACAGAGGGCTCTTTGGCACTGGGATGATAGTAGAGCATTTGAAGCAAGAAGGAACATAGCACATCTCTAGTGATTTATTGAAGATTCGTGTGAAGATGGGGTCAATTGGTCAGCACAGACTTTTAAGCAAGAAGGAGTTATCTTGTATGGCCCTGGTGCTTTTCCTGGCTTTTGTCTGTAAAATAGATCTTGCGCTTCTTTTTCTGTGATCACCAGAGGTTGGGGTCAGTTGTAGGAGGCTTGGCTGTTATTGGTGTGTTTGAGATGGGGGTTGTGGAGATAAGTGGCTGTAGTTTCCTTTCAAACCTGCAGTAAAACACATTCACATTCACAGTCATCTGCTAGTTGTTGATTTCCTTCTGCCTGGGAAGAAGGTTTGCTGTAGCCAGTGATGCTTTTAAGAGTTTTCCACACTTGCTGGTTTATTTGTTGAGAACTGATTCGTTAACTTTTCAGAGTACCTTATTTTTGCTGCTCTCATCTCTCTTGTTAATATGTTTCTGGCCTGGCTGTATTGCATTCTGTCACCTTTTCTGTAGGCTTCCTCTTTGGAATGATATAGCTGCTTGAGTTTAGCTGTGAACCAAGGGTTATTGATACTATATATTTGCAGGTTCCTTGTTGGTACACTTAGGTCTTCGCAGAAGCTGATATAAGATATTACAGTATCTGTGAGTTCATCTAGGTCTTCAGGAGTATCTTCAAAAACTTTCCAATCAGTGCAATCAAGGCAAGCCTGAAGCTTCAGCTTTGCCTCATCAGATCAAGTCCACACTGATTTAATTGTTGGTTTCATGGTTTTAAATCTTTGTCTGTAGGCAGGTACAAGTTGAATTATGCAGTGATCAGAGTGTCCCACAGTTGCTTGTAATAGTAACAAAACTATGGCGATATTTTAAGTGTCAGTTGTGTACTAAATTATTATCTTGAATAGAAATAGGCAATAAGTATTAAAATATTTAGACATGAAAAGAATTTCAAGATAAATAAAATATAGTTGCAAATTAATATGTTTTCATTGTGCTTATAATACTTTAAAAAACATAGCAACATAAGTACTAAGTTAAGAAAGAAAGTGCATCTGTTGAAAAAGTCCAGAAATACTTTTATTTTTCTTGAAATGTATTTAAAAATTAAATCAATAAAATGATGAAATAAAACCAATAAAAATGCGCTTTTTTTGCAGATTACGTCCATGTTGTTTATTAAAAATTGAACGTGAGATAAATTTTGGGACAGTGATTGCGAACAGTAAAATAATACATGCAGTAACCAAAATTACAAACTCTGGATCATCCCCAGGTAAATATTTTATGGAGTATATTTAGTATATGGAGTATATTTTATGGAATATATTTAGCTAGTTGTACACTTAGATAAATCATATTGAAATTTATTTTTGGTTCAGCATGAAATATGAACCCACCTAAGCAGAAACAAATAACAATATGACATAGCTCAATGGCTGGAGCTTTCATGCAACATGGGAAATCATATTGTGCCTTGATTTAGGATATTAACCAGATTTAAACTGGTGTACATTATGTTAAGACTGAGTGGTTTAATCAAAATATGAAAATGGTTTATTTTACAATAGTGTATCTCAACCATCATTATATTAAGCCCCTGTCACACAGCACCAATGCTATTCCTAAAAAAGATCTCAAGTGCAAAAAGAGAAAGGGAAAGAAATGGAATTGGGCTTTTTTTCCTTCAATGACAGTTTTAATTGACCCTTGGAACATAGAAGAGATTCAAATAAGAAATTGATACTAATCCACTTTGACATTAATAGGCTATTACTAGCGCTGAAAATAAGTGTCAAAGGATAAAGATTCTTGGATAATTTAAAATTTTTTTAAAAAAAAAGGAAAGAAAGCAGTGAAGCAGAAAAAGAAAAAAGAGGGTTGGAATCTGGAAAATGGAGACCCACCTGGACTTTAAAAAAATCGATAGTGAGTTTTAACAAGGCTTGCAAAGATACATTGTAGCTGAAACTTTGTTACAGATAACAAAACCCCTGGAAAGGAAAGTGGAAAAAGAAGCAAGAAACAGTTTTAGGATTATTGGACGATTCCTGGAACTTTGAATGGAACAAAAATAAAATCAAATTTGGGGGGTTGTTTTAAAAAAATTTTAAAATGACATCACTCCTGAAGAGTAAAAATAGACTTAAAGAACAAAAAAAGAGAAGCACAAGAGGGAAAGAGGATCCTTTGGCTTCGTATTTCAATTTTTTAGAAACAATGATCTTGAAACTATGGAAAAACAACAAAGAAATGCTGCAGAACAAGAAGGGCGGGACAACAAGAAGCCCCATCTCTTAATGACCAAGCAATTTTAGCAGGGTAAAAAAAAGGAAAGTGGGGAAAGGGAGTAAAAACTTAAACATTGAAGCAACAACTAAAAAAAAAGAGTAATTTTGAAGTTAATTCATAATATTCAGGAAGAGCAGAAGGGAGGATCACAGAAGGGAAAATCAGAATAGAAAAGGAATAAAAAGGGGGTTCGAGAGCAAAAAGGAAGAGGAAAGAAAAGAAGTTACAAAGGATAGAAACAAGTTATAGAAGTACAGGAAAAAGCATACAAGAATTAAAGGTATAAACCTATTTAAAAGACACAGAACAATGGTAAAATTTAAACTTAAGGAGAGGAGTTCTGCAAGGCGTGCATGGTGATAGCATTGTTATATTAAGGCCCTGTCACACTGCGTCCGCACGGATGCAAAACGTTTTGTAAAAAGGACCACCGCAGACGAAAAATGTTTCCATCCGTTGTTATCCGTTGCTCTCAAAAGTGCCCTGAATTTGCATAACCAGAGCAGGACAACACGAAAGGAACGGGACAGGGGAGGACGTAAGGTGGAATGGAAGCGGATCTCCACAGAAGCTAGCGGATGGAAGCAGTATGGGAGGCGGATAAGCACATCCGCAAGGCTTCCGGGGAGTGCAGCAAAGCGCGACGCGGAACAGAAAAGAGCGGATGCAGAGCAGATGCAGAGCGAATTGAAGAGGATGCACAGCGGGATTGCCCGAGCGGATTGAAAGCGGATTGCGAGTGGAAGTCTAGCGGATGCCTAGACAGAAGCCTAGCAGATGCCTATCGTTCACTGCGCATGTGGGGAGGATGCATTGCATCAGCCCACCGGATATAAGGAAGCAGCCTCCCAAGCAGGTCACCATTCTGAGTGAAGACCCTGCTTCCAGACACAGCTTGCCAGCCAGCCAGCCAGCCAAGCCAGCAGCACCAACAACCATTGAGGAAGAAACGGAAGCCTCTGCCATCTGCTGCCAGCCCTGGCAAGAGGACAGGGCCATCCCTCCCACCCCCTGGCCCTGACTCTACTTACTGCTGGGGCTTCTGCTGCCCGGTCTCGATCTTCTGTGCTGGGCTTCTGCTGATGCTGCTTCGGAGGTGGAGCTTCTGCTTTTGATGCTGCTTCTGGTGGTGGTGCTTTCTGCTGGTGCTTTACTCTGGCGATTGGCACTGCTCCTGGTTGCTGCGTGCTTGTCTTCCTGGTGCTTACTCTGCTGGCACTGCTCCTGGTGCTGGTGCTTCTGCTGGTGCTTATCTGTGGCGCTGCCTCCTGTGCTGGTGCTTGTGCTGGTCTTACCTGCTTGGCGCTGCTCTCTGGTGCTCGTGCTTCTGCTGGTGCTTTACGCTGCTGGCACTGCTCCTGGTCCTCCTGTCCTGCTGTGCTCTTGGTCCTGCTGTTGTGGCTTGGTGCTGCTTGCTGGTGTCCTGCTTTGATCTTACTGTTGTGGCTGCTCTGCTGGTGTTGGTGATGGGCAGGAAGCAGGCCCCATAACAACCTCGAAGCCCCTCTGATGAGGGCCCATATGGCCTGCCAAAGGAAGGAAGCAGGCAGGACGCGAATGAGAACGGGGACGAGAGGCAATACAACATAGAGAGGGAACATGGGAGGGGTGCTGGAGTGCTGAGGGAAGAACGAGTATCGCTGGCGGAAAGGGGACACAGGCTCTATCGCTGACACCAAACGGAAGCAGGCTTGTTGAAGAGAGGAAGGCGGAGAGCCTGGGCTACACTTCGGAGGTGCTCTCAGATGGTGGAAGCACATGCACACCTGCGTACAGGAAGCTGCATTCTCAAGAAATCTGGCCAGGCCGCGGTCAAGCTGACAGGACAGAGAAGACCTACGTGATGGCCAAGTGCAGCTTCTTGCGAGGGGTGAGATCCGCCCCGAGAGCAGCCCCCCTCACAACCCTCTTCTCTCAGGCAGCCTGCTGAGAGCCAGTCCTCTTCTTGGCAAAGGAGTCAGCTCCTTTGTGTCCAGGCAGGTATCTGTGGAAGCGCCACCTATGGAGGCCCCCCAAGAGCTGCACTACCCGTGGCGGAGCGCTGTGCGCAGGCACCCCCGACACAGTGGGAGATAGGAGACGCACTTCCACCACAGCCAAACCCGCATCCACCCCCAGCTCCACCGTCCACAGAAAGCAAGAGCCAGGACCGCAGGGCCAGAGCCACACTGTCCTGCTGCGAGATAAGAGACACCATCAGAGCAGCACAGATTCTCTCTCTCAGCTGGTACACACTGACACCCCATCTCCAACCGCCAAGCCCTTCCTTCACCTATGTACCAAGACCCTTCATGAACATATCCGAATCACAGTACCAGGTTGGTGAAGGACAAGATCACACGATCTTCTTCACAACCCTCCAAGGCCCAGCTTGAACCGGCTCCGAGCCAGTCCAGGTCTGCTCCTCCACCCCAGGTGATGTCACTGCCCTTCAAGGCTTTCCACAGGCCTACCCTACCAAGGGCTACGGCTACCAGGAGATCCAGCAGCACAAGGCAGCCCTCCATTCCAGGGCACAAGGTAGTTGGAACGCCACCAGTGCCACTGATGCCACAGATGCCACCCATGCCAATCTCACCCAGCCGCAGACCAGACAGCCCCAGTACATGCTCTTCCTTCCACCCACAGCCAAGCCCGGGCCTCAGTACATCTGTCATCAGTATTGGGGCTACACCCCATGTCATGGAGGAAGGCGGATTCTCAACATCACGGGCTGAGCGCTGTCTGAGAGCTTCCCTCCACACACCGTCCCCTGTTGTCCTTCTGAGGCCAGTGGCACCCAAGCGGCGCTTTCAGACCAGCACTCCAGCCAGCAAGCCACCTCCACAGCACCTGGATCCTTCACCCCTGAGACTGGGCACGCCTCGAGTGACCAAGAAGAGTGCCAAAACTGGGTGGGCTACCTTTTGACTTTATTTTTGCTTTGGACACTTGACTTGGGTCATTTTTCTTTTTACAGCTTGTTATTTAATTAAAAGATTATCTTTGCTTCCACACACTTGCTTCATTTATTTAGTTTTAAACAAAGTCTGGTGGAAACTTTAGAAATGGTTTAACCCTTTGCATGCTTGTGGGATGGGTTAAGGATAGCAGTTGGGATTGGGCAGGGGATACCTTTTGATGGTAATAGCTGTGGGCTATGCGGCAGGAACCTTTGGGATGGGTAAGTAGCGGGTGGGATGGGCAGGGATACCTTGAAATGGTAATGCTGTTGCGGATAGATAAACCTCAGTGCCAAGCATAGGTGGGACTGTATGGTCCACCCTCCCAGGTGCCACACCTAGCCCCTTTATTATCAATTAATAATGTAATCATTCAATCAACACGTCAAAATAAACACAACTCTTTATTAAATGCCCTGTTCATTGATGTTAGCGCCACTCAACATACATTGGCAACAATCTCATCATGTGCATGAGAACAGGCTGAAGGAAGCATCCATTAAGCATCTATCCATCCTGTTCTTGCCACCTCCACCGCTCCAGTTGGGGAGTTGCACCAGTGGTTTTCAGGAGGTTGCGCTGCTTCTTCCCTTCACGTGCAGGCTCTGTGCGGGGCCTTGGCACATCCTCATGTCTATCAGTTTTTCGCCCTTGCCTCCATTCCCCAGGCTCCATGTCCCCGATTGCTTGCTGGAGGTCCACGAGACTGTTCTGCAAGACTGCCTAGTGGGTGCGCATGAGATGGTTGCAGGAGCAGCAAGCTTCCACGATGTCCTCACCGTCTTCTGGGCGATGCCTTCAACATGAGGATGGAGGTGCTCGAATGGCTGAGGGGAACGAGTACCTATGGTGGAAGGGACACAGGGCTCTATCCAGACACCAAGAAGAAACAGCTGCTTAGAAAGAGAAAGGCGGAGAAGCCTGGGCTACACTTTCGGAGGTCCTCCTCGGCGTGGTGGAAGCACATGCACACCTGGCTACGGGAAGCTGCACCTGAAGAAGTTGGCCAGTTCCGTGGTCAAGCTCACCGACCAGGAACCTTCGTGATGGCAAGTCAAGCTTCTTGGACTTCCACCACCGGAGTAAGCCACCCCCTCTCAACCCTCTCTCACAGGCAGCCACAGAGACCCAGTCTTCTTCTGGCAAGAGTCAGCTCTGTGTCCAGGGCAGGTATCTGTAGAGCGTCCCACAATGGAGACCCCGCCGACAGCTGCACTCCCCGTGGCGGAACGCGTGGAGGACCCCCTGATGCAGTGGGAAGGAGAGGGCACTTCCACCAGAGAACAAATCCACAAATCACCCCCAGCTCCACTCCACAGAAACAGGGTGGAAGAGCCAGACCAGAGAGGCAGAGCCAATCACTGTTGCCTGCTGGAGATCAGGAACACCATCAAAAGCAAGCGTAGATCTCCCTCTCTCAGCTGGTACACACCGACATTAACATCCTCCCAAAACGCAAGCCCTTCTCACCTACGATCAACCAGACCCTCATGGACATGTCCGAATTAAAGTACCAGTGATAAAGGAAGAGGATCACCGCGTCTTCTGCACAACCCTCAGGCCCAGCTGAACCTTGCTCCGACCCAGTCAGGTCTGCTCCTCCACCCCAGGTGATGGCACAGCCCTTCCAAGGCTCCACAGGCCCTCACCTACCACAGGCTAGGGCTACCAGGAGTTCAGCAGCACAGCAGCCCTTCCCAATCCAGGCACCAGTTCATCGAATGCCACCGATTGCCACCCAACGCCCACAGATTGCCCACCCATGCCACAGATTGCCCAACAGAATGCCTCACCTGCGCTTCACCTGCAGACCAGACAGCCCCACTACCACTCCTCCTTCCTCACCCCACAGCCAAGCCCCGGCCTCAGAACATCTGTCCTCGCCGTCTTGGGGCTACACCCCATGTCATGAGGAAGGGGCTCTCAACATCACAGGACTGAGCCAGCTCTCTGTAGAGCTTCCTCCACACACCATCCCCTGTTGTCCTCTCGGCGCCAGGCACCCCAAGGGCGCCTCAGACCCAGCCTCCAGCAGCAGCCACCTCCACAAGCACCTGGACCCTTCACCCTCTGAGATGATGGCACGCTTTTGCGAATGACTGAGAAGAGCTGCCAGAGAGACTGTGTTGCTAACCTGTTGACTTTATCTTTGCTTAGTACACTTTGCTTGGTCATTTTGGCTTTCACAGTTTGTTATTAAATAAAAGTTTATCTTGCTTCACACTGGTTCATTTATTTTTTGATCAATTAAAGTCTTCGGTGGGAAAACTTTTAGAAATGTTTAAGCCTTTGCAAGCTTGTGGGATGGGTAAGATAGCAGTTGGATGGGCAGGGAACCTTTGGATGGGTAATAGCTGTGGGATGGGCAGGGATACCTGTGGGATGGGCAGAGAACCTGTTGGCGATGGTAATAGTTGTGGGATGGATTAGGATAGCAGTGGCCATGGGCAGGGATACATGTGCGGATGGGTAAATAATGTGGGATGAGTAAGGATAGCAGTGGGATAGGTTAAACCTCCAGTGCAAAGGCATAGTGGGACTGTATGTTCCCACCCTCCCAGGTGCCACACCTATGCCCCTTTATTATCAACAACAATTTAATAATTCATCAACACATTTCAACATAAACAAACTCTTTATAAATGCCCTGTTCATTGTAGGGCCACTCAACATACATGGCCCAATCTTCATCTTGTGTGATGAGACAGACTGAGGAAGCATCCGTTAAGCATCTACCATCCTGTCTTGTCACTCCACTGCTCCAGCTGGGGGAGGGTTGCCACCAGTGTTTCAGGAGGTTGTGCTGCTTCTCCCTTCACGTGAGCTCTGTTTGGGGCCTTGCACATCCACAGTATCTATACAGTTTCGCTCTGCCTCCATTCACCAGGCTCCATGTCCCCATTGCCTTGTTGCGTGGTCCACGAAACCTATATCTGCAAGACTGTGGTAGCGGGTCGTGCATGAGATTGTGCAGGATGCAGCAAGCTTCCACGATGTCCTCATGGTCTCTGGGCCGATGCTGCATGGTGGTGAGAAGTACCTGAACCTGTTGGCCAGGATGCCAAAGGCGTTTCCTCCACCACCCACCTTGTCCTGGACAGGCCTGTAGTTGATGATCCTCTCTTCACGTGAGGGCATCTGGAAGTGTAGGGCTTTCATGAGGTAGGTTCTGAGGGAGAAGGCTCGTTCATCCCCACGATGAAGTAGGCAACGTCTGTGTGTCGTTGGGCAGGGGGTCTGGATCTGGGAAGCCATGATGAGGTTGCGTTCCAGCCCCTCCTTGAGGTCACTGCGTTGTATACCTGGGCATTCTGAAGCATGAGCCGTTGCCTGAAGCATCGATGTATTTATGAAACTTGTAGTCAGCATCGACCATGGTGAAGAGGATTGATGCTGAAAGAAGCCCTTGTAGTTGTGAATAAGTGGACCCTGATTTGGCTGGAGCTTTGCCAGGCCACGTGCTTCCCATCTATGGCTCCAACGGTCTGTGGCGGGAAGTTCCACTTTCCGATACCACTGCTCTGCAAAACTTTTCTGTCCATACTTTCTTCAGGGAGAGGCACTGGAGGGAACTCCTTCCAGATTCTTCGATGATGCCTTGCCCAACACTTTCTCTAACCCACCAATGCTGAAAATAAGCGTTTTGCTGCCCACCCTCCAGCCTTAGCGCATGGCTCCTGTACGTGGTCCCTATGCCAGGTGCCGCAGAGTCAGTGCCACCTTGAGCCTAGGCGTCCAGGCTGGGCGGAAGTTGGTGTTTGCCTTGGTCAACCTGGTGTCAGCTGCTTTCACAACTCTGGTCAAGCATGGGGCTGGCGGCATCCTCATGAAGTTCTGGAATGCAACAAAGAGTCTTCGTTTCCTCAGCTCCACATCAGCTTGTTGTACAGTCTGTACTTCAGTTCTTCTTGCGATCCCATCTTCGGACCCCACACATTTCTTGGACGCCTCCTTTTCTTCGCGCATTAGAACAGGTAAAGAGCCTGTAGAAGGCTTCACACTGTTGTAGAATGAATGGCGCGGCCTACCCAAAGGAGTGTGTTGACGATCCATGGTGGAGATGACTGCGATGCTGTGGAAGAGCAAGAGCCAGCATGAAGGCTGAAGAGGTCTGCAACCACACGGCTGCTGGACTGAAAAGTGAGAATCCAGGTGATTTCCTCCCCTTTTAAAGGAAATATAGGTTTTCGCTTTGGTGTCCTTTGCATCCTCTAGGCATCCTGCAGACATCCTTAATATTCCAAGATACGTCCCCTATTACAAATGTTTTTTCCTGTTTTAATGCTTTGTATGCGAGCTACATCCGCTTTCATCCTTTCTACATCCGTGCTAGTAACGCTTGTGTGTCCGCTTCCGCGTCCATTTTCGCTTCCTCCATGTCCATTTTCTGCTGGAGCGGATTGCGAGTGCGTGATGCGCACCCGGATGCCTAGCAGATAACTAGCGGACACGTAACAGATGACAACGGACATAAAACGGATTTCCCCATTATGCCGTAGTGGATGTAGAAAGGACGCGTTGGATACTTTTTTTCCGCTCAAAAAGTTTTTGTTGCAGCTCAAAACGTTTTGAGGATGAAATGTCCCAGTTAAAGACGGATGCTGGACAGATAACAAGTATGAAAAAAACGGACGCAGTGGAGTGCAGAACGGATGCATCGCGTTAACCAATGGATGGCAAGTGTTTCTCTCCGTTTTACATTCTCTTTCCATCCAT